>JABFPN010004077.1:0-16077 GCA_022817305.1 Leptoteleia sp. ZL-2020
GGACTATTCCTAATTAGTGCCTCATAATTATAATCCCTCTGAGTTACATTCCGTGTCACCCTTTTGCGAGTCGTCGACACTCCGCGCAAGGAATCTCGAGGGCACGTGACGTACGCGGGGGCCGGGGGTGGGGGGTAGGGGGAACTGTCTTTTATGCACCAGACTTTGGGTGCCAAGTCGATGGCGGCGAAAGTCGAAATTGCGAAGAAAAAATTGTCACCCTTGCTGCTCGTATATATACATATATATAATTTTCTCTCTCTCTTTATCTCTATTGTGCTTGGTAGAAGGACGTAAAGTATCGTGAACTTGTTCAAAATTTGTGAACTTTATAGAAAAATTTGTCCAAAAATTATCATTGAAAAGTTTGTTTGAAAAGACAAATTTTGGTTTTGAAAAAAGTGACCAAATAGAGCTTATCAATAATGTTACTTGATTTGATAAAGATTAGTTCACTTTTAAAAGAACAAATTTAAAATTATAATACAAAATTCATTCTTAATTATAGAAAAAAAATTTTTAATTTGAAATTTCTAATCAACTTGCACTCTTTCGAACCTTAAACCCGATATTATTTGCATAAAATAAAGTGTAAGTAAAATAATTTAATTCGATAATCAATGTCCTAATCACTTTTAGCATTAGAACAGTGGTACAGTTAGTAATATCCCACCCTAAATTGCAGTAAGATACTTGCGCGATATTGATCGAGACGAGTTAAGTCCTAAAATACAGTTTCATTTGAATTGCGTGTAACCACATTTGTCACTGGAATCAGTGTAACTGATAGAGCGAACCAGCATCTCTCGCCGTTCCTCGTTCCAACAAACTGGACGCTTCGAGTGGGCAACCCTTAATCCTTTAAATTTTACACATATCTCAAGTGAATCTCCGCATTAACAGCAATAGTTGGGGCGGGAAAAAAGAAGACATTTTTCAAGTATACTTGATCGATTCGAGTAAACTTGTTTAAAAGAGAAAATTAAGATCCAAATAACTTGTAATACAGTTAACAAGTTGTTCTGACTAATGACAAAATAATTGAGTTAAAATAATTGCAACGACTACCTAAAATAGTATCAAGTACTAAAATAGCACTTAATATTTGTTACTATACTGAGGAAAAAGAAATATAAATAACTCTTTTTTTTTTTGCTATTTTTATTACTAAAAATTTAACTTCTCAAAGATATCCCTAAATCAATATCCAATATTATAAATCATACTACTACTTTTCTCTTAGTTTATAAATATAATAGAAAAGAGATCCCAAAATCACAGACTAAAATAGCTCGCATATAAAAATAAACACATACGTCATATATATGATTTATAACCAACCGTTTACTAATAAAAGCTAGTAATTTGTTTTAACATTTTCTTCTATTTCTTTCAATTTATTTTTCTCCCTGTAGGTTCTACCATATGTGACGCACATATAAATTTTTACCTGGTACAACTGTGACTTTTATTTTAATTTTTTCTTATTTCTTTTCCCTTAATAATACAGGAAGTGATATATAATATAAACTGCCTCGACCAATTTAATCAAATGCTTGGCTCTGTGTGTCACTAAACGTGCCTGCCAAATGAAATCAATTTTATTGAACTTGAGATATTAGGTATGAAAGTTCCATTATAAGGGATGATTATAGAGGGGAAATCTATCCCCCCTCCCTTTTTATATTCTAATAAATTATGGTTGCCATAAAGATAACATACAATTTGTTGTCTGGATATAATACTTCGACAATTATGAAAGAACCACGGTATTAGAGTAGCATAGGATGTAATCCAATGATGAATGACTATATTGTGGAACGAGGTTCAATATCCCTATGATGTATCATCATCATACAACGTGTATGCATAGACATTAAACCCAACGTACCCGCTGGTCAATTTGTTCCCCATGCACTGAGAAAAGTATGAACGATGATTTTATTGATTTTAACTTTGTTTCAATTGGACGACAATTTTTCAATAAAAATTGCTACCTTTTAAAAGAGGAATTTTTCTACTTTAGATATAAACGTCACATTTAAAACTGTCATTTTAAATTTGAATTAAATTAAAGAAAAGCTTTCCTTTAACCAACCAAAAAGAAGCTTTTCTTTAATTTCTAAATCCTAAATTTTTTTGTTATTCTTTAATTCCAAAATACCATGGTATTTCTGCTTTTAAAAAGCAGCAATATTTATTCAAAGATTGACAAATATCTAACAGAAAGTTAAATTTTTTAATAATATAATATAATTTATATTTATATATTATACAAACTTATATATTATATAATTCTTTTTAACTTTCCAAAACTAATATTATCTACTGAATATTCATTATCCCATTTTTCACATCACTCTATACAATATCCAATACAAATTATTACCAACTTAATAAACTATAATATCAAATAAATCTCCCATCTATCGTTGAAATAAAAAGGATTTCTCGATGAACCAAGATATTCGTTAACATAAAGAAATGTATCCAGCGAAACATCAAATTCTCGGATCAAAAGGAGAGGATCCCATAAGAGCAAGGAGTGTCCCGTGACGTCGGGGAGCATGAAATATAATTTATATGTGTATAAAAAATGGAAGTACATAAAATATATTATGAGCAGTTATTGCTTTGATCCCGGAAGGTAGCTCGCCTAATCGCAAGTTTAGCGTCAAAGAATGTATCATGGGTGCGTTTTATATTTCATAACCTGCGAGAGATACGAAAATTGCGCAAAGGCGTCTTTGAGCTTTTAGGGCTCGATAAAGATAAATTATTAAAGCTTGGAAATGAAAATGGTAAATCGATTTTAAAAGCTAATCCCATTCCAAATTTATTTCCGCTGTATTTTTCTTTTTTTCTTTCTTTTTTTGTTAAATTTTCATCTCCTTTCTCCTCTTATATTTTTTCCCTTTAAATTTCCATCGTTAAAATTTATTTTCACCTTATTTACCATTGTATATATACACTATATATATATATATATATGTTGTATTTTTAAATGAACTATTTATTCTTTCACTCACTTTTTTCCCTCTCTTTTTTTTTACCCAAACGTCGGTTATTTGAGGTGAAATTTTAATTAAGCCAATGAGAGTAGCGAAGATTTTTATTGAACGTTCCATTGAGCGAAACAGCCAAACGATATTTTGAGTGGGCGGCTAAAAAGATTTTTCCATTATAAAGGAGAACCCCCCCTCCCCCCCCGGATGTGTACGGTCTGGAGTCATGGATTTTCATCAATTGCCAAAGTTTTCCCGCGCACAAAAGCCCTCGCGCGCCAAACTTTCTCCGGGATATATTAACTGGCTTTGTCCAAGTTTCGGTCACCTGTGTAAGCAACGATCTATCAACTTTGGACTGCAATTTCAAACAGCTTCGCGCCCATTTTCAACCTTCACCCCGTACACAACATTCATAAATAATAAATTTTTTCCACGAAAAATTAACAATTGCGATTAATTAAAAACGTCACTCAAATCTACTCCCCCTTCCCTTTTCTTCATACAATATTTATAACAAAATTCTTCACTTTTTCGCCAAGTAAAAAATTTGCAAATAAATCTCAAGATCTATCTATCGTAGTATGGAAAAATGAAACCATTTTTTTTTTGTTACATCTCTCGGATGTAAATAAATAATATTGCTCATCTTGCCATTATTTCGGTCTTCCAAATATTTGCAAACATTACATTTTTATATATATGTGCTCAATTTTAAAAAAGGTTTCGGTCCATTTTTGCAATGCAATTCAAAAGTGCACATTTCTGCTTGCGAAAAATTCCTTTCATCGTATCTCCCAGTATCGTGACGAAATGTTTACTTGAAAAATGCCCATACGTATTCGCGTTTAAAGTTTTGAAAAATACGTCGGCGGTTATTTAATGTTGCAAATAACTGGAAGTGCGTAACAATTTTTCTTCTTTTTCTTTCTTTTTTTTTTTTGTTATTTCACGGTATATAAGCCGTGTAATCTCACGCATCTGTATTCCGTTTCATCGTGAAAAGTTTTTGGATTATCTCGTCCCGACCAAACGTCAACGTAACATGTTCAGTTTAGTTTCCATGCCCGCCCTGCCAACTGCTTGAATTCATGCCTCCGTCGTGTGTTGCTTGCAAAATAAAAACTTATCATATTGCTGGGTAAATTGTGTCGCCAATAAACATCCCCGCGTGGAATGGGAGGGGGGAGGGAGGAAGATCTAATAAACTGGTACGATTACTTGATAAAAGAACTTAAAAAAAAATTCACAAATTATTATTTTGGTTTACACCGAGAGAGAAATTGATGTATACTGATGAAGAATGAAATGTTTTTTATGAATTAAAAAGGTAAAAAAAAGGTTGTTTGATAACAGAAGAAAGGACAAATTACCAAGAGAATAACAATAGCGATGTTAGTTATCGTTTTTAGTTTTTTAAAAAGCTCTTTATAAACAGAAAAGCAAAGGAAAATAAAGTTTCTTTTACTTTTTTTTTTATATTAAAAACGTTTTATTCTTCACTTCTATAATTTATATGCAAATTTTGTAATTTGAATTAGAATTCCTGATATACAGTAGCTAAAATATATAAATTACTACAGATAGCAAGAAAATTTTCTATTATTTTTAAAAAAATAAAAGAAACCAAAATTTTACCATAAAAGAAACCCATCTCAATTTGAACCTATCGCACTTTTGCTTCACTTCCATTCTTTTTCAATTATATCTGTTGCAGCGAACCATTTATATCAGAAGATTAAAAATTCAAGGCAAAAGAAGACCGAGTTGCTAAAACTCTAGATGAATCAAACCTTAACATGTCCTTCCCATGCAAACAAGTTACGTCGAAATGAAATTTTTTATCTAGCTGATATCAACGTGACTTATTCAATCGAATGTACCGTTTCAACTTCCCGTTTAACCCTTAAATCGATGTAAATGAATCTAATTTTAGCCTTAAGCCCTTTATGTGCCATCGAAGAAAAATACTTGCCCATAAATCTTACGCATCACCATTAAAACGAGATAAATTCCAATTTACATAGCGCCTGGATAAAAATTCAATAATTTATTGAGAATGACGTTCAGAAAGTCATCCGTCTGTCCTTTATTATCATGAGTTATGATAAGTGACGGAAAGTCATACTTAACGAAATAAAATGTCAAAGGAGAGAGAGCGAGTAAAATAGTTAAAAATGTTACTAACGACACTAAATCAGCTGTTTTAATTAAGAAATTGCAATTGAATAAAATATCATATTAATGGGACAGTTGTAAGAAATATAAATTTACAATTAAAATAGCAACTAAAAAAAATTCAATCTTTTTGTTACAAAGCACTACTAGGCGAGATTTGTAATTGCACGAAAAGTGGATTTTCCTCACGAGAGAGCGTGAAATGCCATTTTTCGGAAACTCCCTAGGGAGAAAAATGGCATTTCCCGCCACCGAGTGACAAAATAGTACATTACTCAACTTAAAAAGTGGTTTTAAGTTGGAAACCCAAGCCAAAGGTGAATTTACTACTACTCTGACACTTGCCTACTAATCATGATTTTACGTAATTATTATTATAAGCTATAGCAAAATCATTATTGCAATTTTTCCTGCATGTAATCTCTAATCATGTCTCGGTACAACTCACCAAAAACAACATAAAAATTGTCCCACTCCTCGCCCCACTCACTCAATAAACTACTGCTTAATTAATTTCGCATTACGAAACGCATTACTCAATGACGTTAAACTTATCTATTACTTTATTAGCGACGTTTAAAGCGAAGGCGCGTCCGCGGCCCGCGCATTTCCAAAGCGACTCACCCCCCCGCCCACCACCCCCCGCGTCACGCGAGCATTCGAAGTGAGCCATCCGTATCTGAAATATCCACGGCGCGGCTTAGACAAATGAAGTAACCCTGTTACATAAAAGAATCTCCTTTTGATCCGGCCGGCTTATACGTATGATACCGACGAAATAAGAGGCTCGCGCGCAGTGGCTTTCAAAGCCTGGGAGGGCCCCTCTGTGTATTCACGGCAAACATTCCGGAGTCTGAAAAGCACTTGGGGTATCGGCCGAGCGAATATCTCGCTGCCTTCTATTAACTTTGCCCTCGCTGGCTACCTCTATCCCTGTATCCCTGTCCCTATCTCACTCTCTCGCACCCTTTACCGCTAATTTTTACCTCTCTCGCTCCATCTGTCTCATTCTTACACTCACTGGTCACCTTCCCTCTCTCTTTACCACTAATTATTTTACCTAGCTCACTTTATCTGTCTCATTCTTACACTCACTCTCCACCTTCCTCTCTCTTTACCACCAATTATTTTACCTAGCTCACTCTTACTCACACTCCCCCAGTTCCCTCTCACTCACTCCTTCTCTTTACTGCTAATTTTTACCTTTCTCACACCCTCTCTCTCTCTCTCCATCGCTAATCCTTACCTATCTTACTCTCTTACTCACACTCCTAATCTTCCCTCTCACCCCCATTCCTCTCTTTACCACCCATTTTTTACCTTTCACCATCTTCCCATCTCACTCTTACCCACACTCTCCTCCATCCTTCCCACTCACTCCCTCTCTCTTTACCGCCCGCTTCATCCCTGCCCTTTACTTGCCATTGCACACGGTCGTATCATTAAGTCGCGGACGGATTTATTATGTTATAAGTGTCGAGTCGCAGTTCGTCTTATTGATACTGCGAGAGGCGAGACGCCCGCGGCCCCGCGTATAAGCAGTGCGCAAGTGCGAGAGGGGCGAAGATGCGAAAAACCCCGAAAAGTATAGGACGTGCAAGTTTAAATGAATAGTTGTGAATGGATGTGGGTCAGCGGAGAGAGCCACGCCGAATGCCAAGTCGTAACGACTCTTTTTGGCTCCGACATTTTTACCCACCCTCTCTTCCCTACTCCCCAGGCTACACCATCCCTATTTTTACCCGACCGTTCCCGCCATCCCACCCCGAGAGAGCGTCCACAGCCAAACTCGCGGTACCGCGAAATCCGCCAGAGAACCCTTCCCCCCCACGTCGTTACCTTACCCCAGAACAAACTCCACTTCTATGCTTCACCCTTACACTGGCCGTCCTTGGCTGGCAAGTTTAGGAACCCCGCGATAACTTTCGACAAAACATCGGGGAATCGGGAGAAATCGTCGGATCGGTGTTGTTAGAGTCATATAAAAACGTTGGTTCCCCTTTTTTTTTCCTTTTATATGGCCTTAAATTTAACGATGAAAGATATTAGACAGATGGAATTGAAGTTGGGCAAAAATCGGGCCATAAGATAGTTGATACTTGGGAAGCCTTATCAAGGGATTCCTGGTTTGAGCCGCGTCAGGGACTTACCAGATAGATTGGAATTAACTGAAGTAATATAATCATCCAAACATGACTCAGAAATTAAGAAATATTTTGCCTGACGTTATAATGGTCAAAATATGGAAATCTATTTCCAAAAAATAGCTTTCTGAGAAGACTTACAATACATAAAAATTAATGTAAAAAGTTCTAAGCTAGTTTAACTGTTAACGTACGTTGCGTTTTTCTAAAATTAATTTTTATTTTACAATATATTTAAAGATATGTATCGTTAAGGAGGTTATGTTCAATTCGAGTTGGCCATCCAGTAACATTTCACCTTAATTGATCTGAACATCAAATGTAAATGTTGTGCTCGCTTAAAAGTGACTGAATAGATTCTTTTTCAGATCATAGGTACATATTTTATTCAAGTTTAATGAAGTTGCCCTTAGTTAAAATCAATTTCGAGTATTTACACAAGCACGCTCTTGAAATATTTCACGTTTATTTTACTTCGCTTTAATCAATTTGTTTAATGCTTGTCCTTTTCATTTATTGAATATATATATAAATGTTCATAATCGTTATTTTTCAATTTAACTGCCTTATATTAATTTCGTTTAAACGTAATATTATTACTCTGATTTTATAGCTTACAACCTTATAAATCTTAAAAAAAAATGTTTAACCAACTTTCCTCTGCGTTCACATTTTTGCTTAAAAAGCACAACGTTAATTTAATCTGAAGTGTGCCTTAATTCTATTATACACATACCCTGCAGCATATGATAATGTTCTTAATTGTAATCTGAATAATATGATCAACATTTTTTCACTTTGTAAACAACGACCGTCATTTTCATGCTTAAAATATGTGTAATTCAATTTCAAAGTTGTTGAACATTGCTTTGGAATTCCGTAATGTTACGGGACGTTGACATAAAAAAAAATTGAAGCAAATTACTTTATACGTTACTTTTCAAATTAAAATTGATTAAATGTATTACCCTTCTTTTTTCTCTTTTTCTTTTATATACTTATTACATAAAATTGCTCGTACTATAAATTATAATGCCTTAAAACCAGTGAAAGGAATAAAGCAACAGCAAAAAAAAAGGAGAACAAAGTGTGAAAATGTTCCCTCCTTCTTCATCCAATGCGTTAGAAAGTGACAGAGCGTCCACATTTCTTTACTACCTCATCACAATCAAAATTTATGATTTTCCATCTTATTCTTATCCTTCTCAAAAATAGAATTTATAAAAAAAAAAGTAAATAATAAACAATTTTATTAAGGCCGGTCTTCACCCGACCCTTACTCGCCCAACCTCTTGTTGAGCAACAGGCCGTTTTGTCCCGAAACGACCAAAGGAATTTCACGTTCCAGGTGACAGGATTGGAGCAGGGCAAACACAAATACACAAAAAAAGACATCAACGCACTTTTCTGCAGTATAAATTTTATTCCAAAATAGTAGGGGAGGAGGGGGCGCCGCTCGCCCTTCGGCCCCTCCACTAACAGAACGCATAAAAGAAAAAGAAAACGCAATTTTATAAATTTATTTTGCCCGTGAGTGAGACTGGACTATCGCTGTCGCAGTTCCACTCACAGGGCCGAAAATCAACACTCAAAAGCACACTTCATTCCTTCCAAAACATTCACGATGGAAAAGAAAAAAAATAAAACAAAACACTACTCGCAGTCACGCACACGAACACACTCATACCACTGACGCTAATACGTGGTTCCATTGGCCGCGCCGCAGCATCCCTCGTCGTCCTCTAACGTAGGCACTCCGGGCCGCCCAGGTACGACTGTGTTGGAGTCTGTGTAGACGAGAGCCCGAACTGGCGGGCCTCGTGACGCCCTCCCATTACCCCACACTCATGACTGGAGCTGCCTGCGCTTTTTCCTCGGGTTATCTCAATTCCGGTGGTAGCGGGTTTAGCCCACCTTACGCGCTTCCGGCTCCTTTTCTCGGCCTCCAGGGCAAGCTCCAAACCCGGCTTTCTCCTTCCCGCAGCGCGGACAGCACTTGTCCCGTCGAGGAGCGGGGCAAGTTGCTTGCCGGTGGCCGGGCCGCCTGTAGTTTAAGCAGGTCACGCTGGACTCGCGTGGAATGTGATTGGTTTCTCCTTGGCCTTGGATGGGCATGCGGGGCATACTCCCTCTGTCTCTCGCAACTTGTGCCGGGACTGGTCCTGCCGTGGCGACTCCATCCTCGGAGCGGTTCCCCTGGGAGACTCCTTCCCCGGAGCTTCGCCTTGCTCGGTAGGCCAGGTCGGGGAACTCCGCAAATTCCGGGAGTGGTGGCGCCCGATACCGCATCCATAGCCGTTCCGCCCGCTCCAGCTCCGACTCGTCGAAGGTGGTGACCTCTTTCCGACGGATGTGACGGAAGTAGGACAGCCGCAGATTCTCATATGCCATGTCTAACTGGGCATGCAGCGGCAACGGAGGTCGGACGTAGGCGAGGATCTTGCGGTAGGCCACCATCTTCTGGACCTTGCGCCAGCTCGTGCCAAACTCGAGCCTGGAGGCCTGGTCCCCCATACTTGCGTCGGAAGTGAGTAACCGACCAAGAGTATCGGCAAGGCGTGGAAGAGATCATCCTCCGTGATGGCTGTGCCCCGGCTCAGCTCTTTCATGTGGATCAGAAACTCGTCGACATCCACACTTCCTGGCCCCCAGTGAAGATCACCTCCCATTCCCGGATTATACGACGGGGGTCCGGCCAACACATCTCCACCACGTTGTCGTACAGGGTATCCTCCAGGTTGCGAGGAGTGGACGCCGGTGCCCGGTGCATATGTCCAGCTTGACGTATGAAAAGCGCTGTTCGCTGAGCTCTCCCCTCAACCTGGGGGGAGCGGATCCACCCGGCCTAAGCGCAGCGCCAGCTGAAACGGCTGCTTCGGCGCTCGGAATGGGCCCCAGGTCTCCTCCCTGGTCCACCCATCTCCGAGTCCGGTCCGGGCAAGCCGCTCCCACAGCTCCTCCAAGGACCCGTTCATCCTGAGGCAATGTCTCGCTCCATACTTCAGATCAGCGCCCAGGGCTCCAGGCCCAGAACCCACGGCTCCACTTCATCCGGATCTTCAAAGCTTTCCGGTGTTCCCTGTGGCGAATTCATCCCTGTGAGTGCGTTGTCAGCTTCCAAACTCGAAGTCGATCAAAACAATTTCACCGGCCCCACGCGGGTCCCGGGCTGCCCCAACCGTGAGTAGCCCATGTTCTTTCTCTCTCCCTCTCTCTCTCTCTCGCTCCGCAGCCCCGACGGTTAAACTCGTGCCGCATACTGTACGGCCTAGGGTCGATTCCCCAACACGGTAAACATTCACTGAGAGAAAAAATAGTCGTGGTAACTAGCAAGGTTAGTCAATTTGCGATCTAACTGTTCTTTAAAGACAGTTCTTTGAGAAAAAAAAGTTCTTTGTGATGACTAGTTTTCCGGTATTTGCAACTAGTTTTTACGGTTAATACAACTATTTTCTAATGAACTGTTTTTTGTTAGTTGCAGCAACTATCATGTTTTCTCTCAGTGTTTTATCCAAAATAAACAATTACAAAGAAATCAAGGTGCGCTAGAATAATTACACAAATAATCAAGAAAGTATCATACAACATAATATCTAATCAACACGCGCTAGAATAATTACACAAATAATCAAGAAAGTATCATACAACATAATATCTAATCGCCAGTCCCCACATGGGAAAGCCTCGTTAGGCCCCTATCACGTCACCTGTTAAATGTCCGCGTACGCGCTCTGAAACCTCACCCGGGTTACGCCGTACCGGACCGTCCGTCTCAACGATAGCCCCAAGTTGGGCGCCGTGTAACGCGGGGGCCCGACGGACAGGGCCTCCCGGGGCACGCCAATATTTGGAAACGGCCAAAGGAATTCCGCGTTCCAGGTGACGTGATTGGGGCAGGGCAAATATAAATACAAAAAAAAGACATCACCGCATTTTTCTACAGTATAAATCTTATTCGAAAATAGTCGGGGAGGATGGGGCGCCGCTCGCCCCTCGGCCCCTCCACGAACAGAACGCCAAAAGAAAAAAAAAACACAATTTTATAAATTTATTTTGCCCGTGAGTGAGACTGGACTATCGCTGTCGCAGTCCCACTCACGGGGCCGAAAATCACACAAACACACTCATACCTCTGACGCTAATACGGTCGCGGTGCAAGAGAGAACGTCTCTCTGCACCGCGAGGCCCTAAACCCGCTCGCGGGCTCCACTCCTAATTCAGTAAGAATATATTCTTCTAGCAGAAGGAACTAGATATTAAATCTAGATTCTACCATTTTCTTATTTTATGGGGCTGAACATAACCTCATTGTGTCAATGAAAACTGCTTGGATTTCACTATGTTGACGATTACAGTCTATATAATTCAATAAACAAACTAGACTAGTTTTATAGAACTGAAAAATGAAACGTTTTCAAAATACAAAATGTAAACAAACTTTGCTTTTGTTTTATATTTTTGTTATATTAATTTGACCTTCCAAATATTTACAAACCTTTACAAACAATTAGTTTTGTATGTAGACAATATTAAAAACGTTTCATTCTTCAGTTCCATATAAGTTTTCATAAATTCGACTTACATCAATTTGTTTGCCTATGATAATTATTGCCTATAATAATTTCTATCCATGTCAATAATAACCAAACATTTCATACTTTTTTCCCCGTTTAACATTGGAATATTCAGTTATTCAATCAATCATTTTTTTTTCGATGCCACGAAAATTACCAATCGCGACGTTTTAATTGGCCGCGGTTTGTCCAATTGGTTGGGTTAAACGCGCCCTGCTTAACCACTGCTTCCCCAGCCTGTATCATACATTTTAATCATCTTCGGCGCCATTCACTTAACTTGCGCTTCAATAACGTAGATATAAGCCAACAATTATGGAAAAATCAATACTCGGCTGTTGCATGAAAATGTCATCGGCGACGAAAGGTGCTGACGGTGTTTCGTTTTCCATCCCGATTTACGAACGCAACCCCCCTCACCCATCCCTTCCCCTACCCTACCTCAACACACGTCAAAATCGACGGTCTAAAACGAGGATCTCGGGCGGAAAATTTTGCATGCCGACTATTATGCAAAGACCATCGGTATAATTCATCCGGTTGATTGCTGTCCGAGCAAACAAACTGGAAATTGAATCAATACGATTCAATGCCAAGGCCTAATAAAGACCAATCACCGACCGACCATTGCATCCTTTTCAAATTAATCCCCTTCGTTGCGAGAGAGTGCGTGAAAACGAACTTTTTTTTTTCAACTACCTTGACGTACGAGAAGCTAATGTACACCACTTATAAATAAATCTGAACCTAACATCTAAATAGATGATAAAATCCAAAAAATAACTTTCTGAGAATTGTTGCAACACATGAAAACACTGTGCTTTTCCAAAATTAATTGTTTTTTTGCAATATATTTAAAGATAAGTATTATTAAGGAGGTTATATCCACTCTGAGTAGACTAACGAATGATATTTCACCGCTCGAAAAGTGGCTTAAAATTCGAAACTCTTTGAAGGCCATTTAAGTGCCATGATATTTATGTGAATGGAAGACGTGGAAGCCTAATCTATACCATATAAATCCCTAAATTCAATGTTTCCTTTGGTTACTTCCTACAATAAAGCAACTATTTCATTCCACATTAACTTTTCAACAAAAGTCAGAATCGGATTGCCCTATATATATATATATCAAGTCAAACGAGCTCTAATCAAGAAATTAAGGGGCTCTACCACTCGCAGCACAAGTTTCATGTGTTCGACTGGCCAAATTGTTCCTAAACTGTAACAATAAAATCTTGAAGGTAATAAAATGTGTTGAAAAAAAAGTTGATACCGCGCATCTGGTGGATATAGAATAGTTGCCTCTATTATGGGCTCCTCCCGTACGAGCTAACGATCGATTCGGATACGTAATACTCCCCAGTTGGACCGATTGAAGGTAGCAATCAAACAGTATCGTCTGGATTTGGTCAATCGCAAAGGCATCATCTATCACAATGATATTACCAAATCTTATATGTCTGTACGAACCTTGGAACAGTTGGTGCAATTCAAATGAAATATCCCTTCCCATACCTGAACCTTTATCCTTTATCAGTGGATTTAATATTTTATTTGGTTGAAGTAACATTATTTACCATTACTTTTTTTATAAATTAATCTCTAATTTTTTTATAAATTAATCTCTAATTTATTATTTGGTAATAAAAACGATTAATTTCTCCAAAAACATAAATAAATATTAATTAATATATCTTCGACAACTAATATTTAGTTGGGAAGCCTTTTGCTGATTTTACAGAATCCCACAAGCCTTTGACAGCGCTCAGGAGATATTGATGCCCAACCATCTTGAATACGTTGCCATAATTCTGTTAAATTTTATGGGTTCTGCTGTTTAACGTGCTTATCGACATCAATCCAAAGCATTTCTATAGGATTCAAGTCTGGAGATTGTGATGGTCAGTCTAACACCTGAATTTTTTTCTTTTTCCATAATTCTTTGGCCTTTTTACTAGTAAAGACAGCACGCTGTCGTTAAAGACAGCACGCTGACATTAATTTCAATGACGAAAACCACCCCTAATTGTTTATTCCACCCCAGAACCATACCCCTTACGAGTGACTTCTATTCTATATCAAAAAATGCACTCGGAAACAGTGGAATAATTTTGGACACAATAAAGACAGTACGCTGACGTTAATTTCAATGACGAAAACCACCCCTAATTGTTTATTCCACCCCAAAACCATAAATGATCCATCAACATTTTTTTGAATCTAAATAATCCGATACCTGTTCTACTTTGAATCGATGATTGAATGTTAACATCATTCAGTGTTCATTCAATCATTGCAGTGTTTCAGAACTAACAAGCAGTACACGTGTTAAAATTTTACGGTGTCAGTACTATATAAAAGAGAAGTAAGAAATGTAAATAAATGTACAATACTAATATTATTTCATATATTACGAATTTTTTATTATTAATTCACTTGTTTTCAAAAAAAACTCATTAGTGAAATAACTTTAGAAAACTGAATTTTAGAAAGTTGTTTGCAATAAACAATTAAAGTCTAATTTCTTTTTAATACACTTTTAATCATCAAACTCAATTTGAACATGCTTATAAAAGCACGCTCCCTTCGCTTCTCTCTCATTTATTTTGATATGCCCAGACGATCCGAAACACCAAACCGCGCAGAGGAATCGAGTAGCAATATAGCTCCAAGATGGAGATGTATGATTCTAAGTTAAAATATTATAATAAATTGTCACGCTTTTATTCCAAAGTAAAAATTTCGTACAAGTAAAACTTTATTATAAAAATGTAGAATACATGAAAAGGAAGGTGTACGTTAACATCATTAAGTGTTCATTCAATCATTGCAGTGTTTCAGAACTGACAAGCAGTACACGTATTAAAATTTTACGGTGTCAGTACTATATAAAAGAGAAGTATTTAACATTCAATAAAATTACATTTAGTTTCACTAAACATATAAATAATCATGAATCTTCAAAATAAAGTGAGCTTTAATCTAAATTTCTAAACAGAAAAAATTAAAATTTTAAACTACAATATTTTACATTGAAGCATTAAAAATTAAGTTCAACATTAAATGGAAGTTTAATCTAATGTCGAAAACGAGTCTTTGCGAACGAAAAAAAAGTTGAACTGTCATTAAGGTAAGTTTCTTTTTGTTAATCAAAAATTTTTGGAGGGGAACACCCTATTTTCGAAAATGTTAATAGCGCCGATAAAATTAATAGCGCCGAAAAATTAAAGCTAGAACAATGAAATATTGGCAAGTGAGAAACATTTTTTATGATGTACGATGCAGTCTTCATAGAAGACCACGCAAGGATTTTACGTGGCATCCGACCCACGGTTCGACGAGCCTTCGCGGACATGGTGGTCGCGCGAAAGCTCATCTAGCCGGCAGGTATATGTGTAGAAAAGAACACAAATTGGAGTCACCCATCCAAGTTGCGTTCTCCCTCACTTTGGCTTGACTTGGCAATTGAAGAGTGCCAATCAAACCACTCGAGGTACGCCTGCCGGCTGCTTTCTGTCTGAGTGCATCGAATTTCCAATACTCGTAACCTGTTTAATTCATTTTTATATTTTTATTTTTTTCAGGATTGAAAATCTTAAAAAGAAACAAAAGAAAGGCTGAAATCAAATCGACTTCTACATCTGGGCCAATAACGAAGATTTGTTTCCTCAATATCATTGATGGAAGGGTCAAGGATGGCGAATCCCTATGATGCTGGATGCGGAGGATATTCAATTTTGTATACAATATATAAATAATAAAATTGTATTGATATAAATTGTTTGTTTTAATTATTATGTTTTAAATAAATAATCTGAAAACGTATTAAACGTCTACAATTATTTTTACACGACCCAATAGAAAAGATGTTAAAGATAAAAGAATTCATAATGTTTCAATGTTAGTTTAAAAGGAAATTAAAAATTGAAAGAAAAATCTATAAATTGTCATTTATAAAGTACTGAATGTTCTAGATTAAATTTTGACAATTAAACATTAAGAATAGCAATATTCACGATATAATTCTTTAGAAAGTTTGACACAAATTAACCCATTCCCGTTGATTCGTTGTTAAAATGAGATTTATTAATATGTGTGTGTGCGCCAATGGTGTCGCGGAGAGGTGACGTGACTCACGAGCTCGCCCAATCCACATACAGTCCTTACTGAATA
>JABFPN010004078.1:0-16076 GCA_022817305.1 Leptoteleia sp. ZL-2020
ATTCCATTCAATATATGGACAAAACTAAATTCTATTTATAATAAGAATACATTATTCTTACAAAGCATATATTTATATTAAGAATAATTTCTATTTATAGACTGAAAGAAAAAAGTACGACAATAACAATCGAACGACGCATGTGTATTTTCAAATAGACATATTCTTATAATAAATAGAATATCTGCTTAGTGTTATCTGAAATAAGTTTTATTATAAAATGAAATTCCTTTTAATATAAAAACCTTAATCTATTGTATATTAACTGAATATTCTTATTTTTAATAGATTTTCTATTAGTTTTAATAGGAATATTTTCTTTGTACAGGTTTCTTAAAGTAAGTATATTTTTTTTCTGAGTGTATGATTTAAAGAATGAGTAACTTTTTTTTTAAATTGAAATTTCTACGATGAAATGCAACTCTTTTTCATTTATGAATTAAAACTGAATTTCTCATATAAACCGAAATATCAATTGATTAAAAGTTCATATTTCGCTTATCGAATCATATTAACACAAATTACCGAACCACGTGGTTCTGAAATTAGAATTTCAAATTGAATTTCATTTGAACAGTCTCTCTCTGGTAACTGCACAGTATCCATTAGTAGAATAATATTGTTCTTGTAACGCAAGCTTTCCTCTGAATACGTTTAAAGAATTGTTCAATCACTTAGACTTTACAGTCAGTTTCTACAATTCGGGCAAGTTTCCATTTGTTATTATCAATCAAAGTGTACGCGATATCTATAATTATATAATTATGAAAGTGAACAAAAATGAAATTAAAATTTAAAGATGTCAAACGAGGCGCAACTGCGTTAAGCATTAGTGCGATATAAAAAGCAAAAAAAAATGAGAAACAGATTGACTAAGATTGCGTGATTTTCTGGCGTACATTTATTTTTGATGCCCATTCGGGCTGGACTTAATTCAAGCTTGACGTCAGATACCGTGTTACCATTGTTTTATTCGCGTATTCATTGGGACTTCATGACACGAAGTCCGATTGGGCTCGTTGCAATAAGTTTTAAGTAAACATTGTAGCGCATAAAGTATCGGTAAATAGTTAGCAGTTAAAATGGCGAAGAAATTACACTCCGAGAATATCATAGCAAAAATAACACTCGAGATTTTCTGTTTATAACAATATCGGCGTTCCAATCCTAAACTTGCTGTGTAAAAATTAAAATTTTTAGAGGAATTTTACACGGAAAGAAAAGATTAATAAAAATTACTGGCATTGTTAGTAAATTGGTCATATACTTGAAAAAATTAAAAAATTACTGTCTTAGTTAGAAAAAAGTATACTGAGAAAAAATTTGGGATAAAAATGATACCTTATCACACTTCACAATTTAAAAGAGGTTGTGAGAATTGTACAAATTATTCTGATATAGTGTAATAAAAATGATTGTTTATCTTATAACCTCTTTTAAACTGTATACGAAGTTTCACAAGAAGATATCATTAGTGTCCATTTTCAGATACAGTATAATAAACTTTTTGCTAACTTGAGATAGTAATTTTTCAATTTTTGCAACTATATGATCAATTTACTGAAAATGTTACCAATTTTTATTACATCTTTACTCACCGTGCATTAATTAAAACTCAGAGTGATATTTATATTAAATCCCAATACTATATTATAACTCAAATAGTATTTAAACCCGAAACTCCAACGTGACAGTTAATCACTTTACGCATTCGACCACAACATTATTAATAAATATCGATTACATAACTATATAGTTTAGAAAGTTAGTCTGCAGTTTGTAAAATCTGTTCAGTTACGTATTCATAAAGAAAATAAAAAAAAAAGAGTCGTCTGTAACAACAGGAACAATTATAAAAACAGTTTGCGCCAAATAAACAGATTTTTCTTATGTCAATATACAATTCTGCCAGTAATACGTAAAACAAGTTTCAAAATAAACGTACAGGTTTTCTTTTCTTCTTTTTTAAGGCTAGATAGCTATATTTTGAACAATACTGCACATGTCAGTAATTTTACAATATTCACAATTAGATTTAATAAATCAATTTTCTCCGTATGTTACTTATTCCGTTCAAGTGAATATTTAAATTTACATGTAATATTTTAGTAATATTTGCAAACTTATAAAACGTAAACAGTTTAAACAAAATCTAATTTAAAGCGCATACGTGTTTTGTCAGCATATCACGTAGATATTGCTACTTCAAATGTTGTTTAAATCATAATTTAAACAACTAAAAATATTGCATTAAATTGATTTATAATAAACGCGTATACAAATTTAAGTACACTTTGTGTAATACTATACACGGTGAGAAAAGATGTAATAAAAATTACTGATATTGTTGGTAAACTGATCATATACTTCCTAAAATTGAAATCATAACCCTCCGCAAATTACTATATACTTTTTCTCAGTGTAGTCAGAATGTCGCATTTTTATATCAGACATCGCGTATAAACAATGAATACACTGTGTATATTCCAAGTGAAAAGAAAATGGATAACAAGAAATTAGATCGTAAATTCATCCAAACGACTTTTTTTTTACTTTTTACATACCGTACACGTATGATGGATAGTTTATCACAACCGGTCAGACTAATTACCCAACGGCGGATTTATTCCTTCGATTTTATTTTTAACTTTGTTTCGAACGAGTTTTTATTTTGGAATTGTCGTTGGGTTTGCTTCTTGCTCGCCTTGAAAAGTCGCGTTCAAAAACAATAGCTCCAAAAAACATTCTGCGTTAAACTAAACAAGACTATTTATTAGTCGAACGTTTAAACAGTGAGCACTATTTTGGCAAGTTATACCAAACGCTTTTTGTCATACCATATGAAACAGAGCTCTTTTTTTTCCATCCCAAATGATTTATGTTAATGTGAGAATAAAAGATAGACAAAATTAAGTTAATTTACTAACATCGATAACAGATGATGTTTAAATTTAATATAAACATTATTGTCATTTCAAGAATGAACGCCGCAAGTAAAACTTTGAAAGCATCTATAAATTTAGTTTTTAAGTGTAAAAGAAATTTATTCGGTTCAATATATGAAATGACACACTTGGAATGTACAAACAATAAATCATGATCAGTATATTATCAATGGACGAACTCTTATGAATATTATGAAATATTTAGATGGCACATAAAAATACTTTTTTTTAAAAATAATTTATATTGTTTATATAATATCCTCTAATTACAACTCACACTAATATTATTTGAATATGATCTGAAAATCATTCAGCAAATAGTTAGAAATTATTCCCAAGAGATCACTGAACTTTAAGGTACTTTCTATTGTTAATAGTTAATGTTATAAATTAATAATAATAATGTTATGTGCAGGCCATAGACTTGTACGTTTGTTACGGCACAAAGTCACTCTACCGACCTCGCAATCACTTTCTTTAAATCAATGTTGATGATTGTAAATTGTACATAACGTTAAAATTATATATATTATATTTCTTTTAAAAAAAAGTAATGGAAAGATGCAATTTTATTGCAGTTGTATTATATTAAACCCCAAAAACGTAACTAAAAAGTCAATTTCGAGCAGTTTTTCTAAAAATATAGTGACATTACCAAACATTTCTGAGATTAAGCATTTTACATATTATGAGCAGATCAGAGAATTTGTCAATAGTGTGATGTTCTCGAGAAATATCGCGTTACACGTTGACGAAGAGATGTGTAAATATAAAATATTATTGTAAAAGTTTGCATTTTTATTTAGACTTTCTGATTATATGTCGATAAATAACATTTTTTACAAGGAATCAACCTTTATTGAAACATTTATTCGTATATTTAAAAAAATGTATAAATCATTAATAAATTATATTTTACTAATTAATTTTGATAATTGAATTACTTATATAAAATTGAATAATTTTAATTGTAGATTAAGATTAATATAAGCAGGATTATGTACATATAAACAAGTGCTGTGGAACAGAAACTTCTGCATTTTTATATATAGAACTTATTGAGTATTTACAATAACAAACATAAAATACTTTCTAAATTATTATAAACTTTTTTTCTGACCATCTATTTATAGAAGTTGCAACAGTCCAATAAATAACGCACATTTTTTGTAATATCAATGCTGATAAATTACGCAATAATTTTCCAATTTGCACTAATTTTATAGGACTTCTCGGAGTGGTTGTTACGTTATCTTACATAAAACTATAATGTAAATTACAAACAACAAACTTATAAGTCACAAAAGAAAGAATGATTCACGAAACAATTTCACATCATTGTTATTATGAAGTATAATAATTTGTTTATAGTATTTTCTGCGTATATATGTATAGAAGTTAGGCAAATATTTTGATATATTTTAAAAAATACCTTACTTACAAAAGTATCATAATTTCCATTACTTCAAAAGGATTAACTTAAAAAAAATGAGGATGGGAGTGACTAATAGAGTGATCACGTGGCAAAATCGCGAGAGATTCCCGAGAAAATTGTCCTAAGATTCGCGTTGTCTGCTCAAGTAAAATTTACGAAGCGCATTGCAACTTGCGAATCTGGCACCAAAAAGAAAGTGCTCGTTGAGGATCTGCTCCGGAAAAATGTATTAAAGTTGGCAATTTTTGGTTAAATAATTTATTCAATCAAGACGAGTCACATTACTCTCTTCGCTCCCGTTTATTCTGCATTAACATTCCTATCTTTTTTAATTCTTTTATTACACTTAGCTATACATCGAGTATCTGATAAATTTATGCCAAGAGAAAATCTATACTAAATTATAGTGTACACTGAGAAAAATGCAATTTTTTTTGTTCATTTTTTATAATAAAATAATATGGGTTTCTTATAAGAAAAACGTGAACCAATTCATAGAGACAAAGTATAAAAATATTATATAATAAGCGTCGGTATTTTCTAGTTGCTTTCCGATTCCGGCGGAACATGAATAAATTTTCGTGATCTCGTGTTCCAGTAGATTCAAGGAAAATCTGGAGCGGCATGCTGCCTCTTTTCATCATGAAATTAAATTAAAAATTGTTTTATCTTACTTCAAAATCAAATTTAATTTAAGTCAATCTTAACTTCATATTTCTTTAGTTTATAATTAAAAGTCAAAAAAATTGATTGTTTGTTCTTTATTATACCATATAATAATAAAAAGTAATTACGTAAGACTTTCTGAATTCTAAAAATTATAACTTGAGTTTAATTTAACTTAGATTTAACTTTGTCTTGATTTTAATTTGATTTTAATGAAAAATAAAACGTTTTATGATTTCACTTATTCCCCATCATTTCCATCATACTTTTATATAACTACCGCGGTAGAAACATCAAACAACATTTAATAATTTATTTAGTAATTTTATGCAAAATAAATAGAAATGATTTATTCCTGGGAAAAAGATGTATTTCCTTATTTTCAGTTGAAAATATTTGTAATTCAATTTCTACACTTTCTTGTTACAAATTGAAGGAAGCTTGAAAGATGGATGACCATAAATTTACATACACTTCAAATAAAGCTCTTTTTTAAATTCTGCTTATATTTGTGTACATGTTTATTATAATTCGATTTTGTCCATTCATTTTAGCTGTTTCAATTAATCTTAAAAATGCTACAAGCTACATTTTAAATTCATAAAGTAATGAATATTATTTGGTTTCAGTAAGTAAAATTTAATTGAGACAAATATTTCAAAATAGTAACTAAATATATTTCACTGTCAATGTTTATAAAAACAATTTAAACGTAACAAAAAATGCGATGAAAATTATTTAACAATTTTTAAGGAGAAAAAATAACATTTAGTCAGACATTTCCTTATATCGAAACCCTTCAAGTATGGCTAATGATGAAAAATGTTTAAATATCATTAATTTCGTTACTCATTACCATCCGTAACAGGTGTTTAATACCGACAACGAGGGGAAAGACTTCCACAAGGAAATTATTGATCGAGAAAAGTCGTTAGTGGTCATCGGTCGAAGCACTATAATAAACCTAGATTACACGTAAACATTATGAAGCTAATATAAACCTTCTTTCGTATTATATACATGTAACATCTTTCTAATAATATATGAAATATGAAAAGTCAATCGAAAATCTTTCTAATTGACATAGACGAAATCCTTCAATTTTAATAAGAAAGAATGTTTTTTTCTGATAAAAATTTAAAATCAATACTATTCGTATCTGAAACGGTGCATCTTAAAAAGTCTTATTAATTTATTTTGTATTGACTAAAATTATTTTGAATCATTTGAGAGTTTAGTGTTAAAACTGAATAAAAAATACTCTACAAATTATTAGAAATGAAAAAATAGGCTATAGAAAATCACGCCATGAAAAATAATTATAACTCTAGCAGAACGTTAATCGATACAAACTTTGTTTGTGATTTATTTATAAAAGCTTACTTTCAGTGGGCCAGAAAAGTTGCGGGTCATTAAGTAGGGTGTACACCATTAGACATTACTTTCCCGTCCACCAGGATGAAATTCTAATTTTGTTTATACTAAATCAAGGTTCGCGAGAGCGATGTAATGATTATAATGAAAAATTTTGGTAATAAAATGACGACGAACGTCGGTGAGTAAGCGAATCTACTTTACTCGAGTTTCGCTATAAATGAGTCACTTCGTACTTTCAACTGAATTTTTTTTACTTTAATATACAAGTTAAATTAACATTTCTTAAACTTCAATTAATTACTCAATTGTAATCATTTATTGCAATATTATATGTACTTTCGTTGATTTATTAGACGTATGTTAAAGAAGTAGAGACAGAATCATTCCTAACAATAGTTAGTGAGAACAATTTCTTTATCTCTTTCTAACATCAGTCACGAGGGGAAATGTTTGTTTTTTTCGAACCAGGAGAGAGAGAATGTTAAAAAATTTTCGAGAATCTCATTTCCGTTTTACATTTTTCTTGAACAAAAGGATCGATACGAATGTAAATAAACGACGTTTGTAGAGATCCTACTATAATTTCATGAATTTCAATATTTAAGGTTTATTTGTGTAGATTGTGTCGATATTAAAAATTCTTTCTTCCTTATAAATCATTATTTAATTTTTTCTCTCTCTTATTCGTTCATTCTTTGAAAAATGCCAAGCATAAAACATTATTATTGACAGCCCACGCATGATTGTTCGAATTACTCATTTTTGAAAATTATGCTGTATAATAGATATATATATTATGTTGTAATTTTGTTCTCTATATAAAATTCTTCAAGCATCCCTTTTCAAGGATGTCAACTATTATTTACGTCCCTTTTTCATTAACCGGAATGGCAATTTTAGGTGCAAAAGTTTCGACTCGTAAATTTCATACCAACGTGAAACAGATCAAACCTTTCATTATCCTTCGAATTTGACTTCGCCGTTAAAACGTCGCGTAATCGCATTGTGAAGCCAACTGCGAGAAACAATTCAACGGGGGACAATAACGTCCAACAGTGCAACAGCAATTCGCATTACACGATTAATCCCCTTTCATCGTTTATCACTTACGGTAAAAGTCAGAACGAGCCAAAATTTAAATTCCTCCATTTGCATTAAAACACAGATTTTACACATGTTTCCATTATTCTAGTATATATATATATATATATACATATCTGTATACTCAATTCCATGACTTCATTGTTCACTTTTTAAATAATTAGAGGAATTAATTAGTTGAACATTTTAAATATAAATGTGAAATTGAAGAAATTGTATTTCTTTCATTTTTAGTTCTGACAAAATTATTCGAGTTTCGTATTAACAATAATAAAAGTCAAAATTAACGGTAAAAATTAAATAGTCTACTTTTAGACAAATACATTATATTTCAATATTTTTAATAACAAAAATTTGACAATTAAAATTAACATGAGTATTGAACATTATTTCACTTAAACTCAAATTGCGAATACTTGAATTCTACCATGTTTTAACACTTCACGGAAAAACATCACACAGTATTAACTTCTCTGAGGCAATCAAACGATGAATTTTCATTTGTCACGCTTAAACTGTAATTTCTTAAACGCTGGCTTAATTGCAATGAATAAATTTGTTTTCCTCGCCTAATCAAATTATGTAAAAGTTAATAAAAGGTTTGTTATAGACGTAATGTTGCAGTTAATTTTTATTAAGAAGCAGATAATTTCATTAACAAATTATCTTGCGTGCCTTATCGAATTAAATAAAGTCGAAAAATGCAAAGTGTAGTAGAATTTTTCACGCGAAACTTGCAAAGACAAGCGGCACGATCGAGCTTTCGTTGGTAACTATATGAATTATTAGAGAGATTCTTATTCTCCATCTCACTCTCGCTTTTCGCTGCACCTGTTGCTCTTTCTTACTTGACTAATCCGACAAATAAACTTTCGTGCTTCTTAAAGTGATCGTTGCCTGTTGCGGCCAAGAATCAACTTACTCAATTTATTCTCAGTTTACAACTTTCAATTACAGTGATAACAAGTTAAAATTTCCGGTTTTACCTCAGAAAATAATACATTACATGAAAAAAAAGTATTCTTGTGCCAAGTAAAAGCAGATATAAATCATTTTTTTTCCTACTAATAAATGCCTTTTTGCAAAAATATTGATCTATTCTAAATAGTAAAAATATACTACTTGATTGATATAAGGAACCATTTGAATTTTTATCCTTATAATTTAGTTTTATTAATTAACAATTTAATTGGTTCCTTGTACATAAATATGTATATATACACATATTTTAAATTCGAAACATTTGGTAGATAAATTTTGTTGCGTTTAATATAATAAAATAAAATTCAATATAATCCGAATTAGATTTGTCAAGTAAAGCAACATCCCAACTTTTAACAGGGCGACCTTTTGCTTGTCATTTTACCCCGTATGACTTAACGTTAACCCATGACACTTCAACCTGAAACTGACCGCTTCGTATAAATCAAGTTATATATTTAAGTGGATAACAAAAGTTCATATCAGACGACACCGTTATAATGCCAGTAAAATGTACAGCAAGTTTTTCACGGGAATTTTGATTATGCGCCATTGCAATGAATTTCCCGAGCTTCATCCGCCATTTTTTTGCTTTTCGGATTACTCGGATAGACTCTCATCTCAATGCCGCTAATAACTTTCCGTGTAAAAGATTTCCCCTTCATCTTTTGTAAGCGACGAAAGATAAATCTGAATTCAGTCGGCTTTGCTGAACCCGCGTAGAACATGTTAAAATCTAGTTTCCCATTTCCGTAATCTTACCCACTTTCGTACAGCCAACTTCTAACTACAATGTTGACTCTTTCTACATAATCATGTAATCTGAATTCCAAATTTTTGTTATCTAATTTTGCAGGATTTCCTGTTCCGTTTTCTCGCAAGTATTTTTTATTATTGAACCAAAAAAGCTTAGAATTTTTTTATTTATAAAATCATATTTTCAGTATAAAAATTATAATATATTTGTTGCCAAATATAATATTGTGTTAAATGATTAAAACTCCATTTTTTATCTTCAATAATGTTTAATTATAAATTAGAAGAAAAGTAAATATAATTGTTATCAACGTACCTTTCATTATAAGAAATTCAGTTTTAATTTTGGGTCTATTATATTGTATAAAGCCGATTGCGTTAACATCCATAATAAATGTACTGAATCGTCAGTTTCGTGTTTCACATAAACATGTATATTTACAATATCATTAAGCACTGACATATTAATTTGACATTTACTCGCCGAAAATTACATGCGAAAAAAAATCAATTCTACAAGATCAAAAAAGAGTTATAAAATTGTCTTAAGCGATAAAGGTCTTTTACCTAAAACATACGGACGGGGGCTGAAAGAAAATAAAGTCTGACCTACTTTTTTTTTACCATCATATATTATCTAACCCTTGTATCAAGGGGGAGAAAAATAGTAAATACATTAACAAGTATAGATAAAAAAGGATAAATTGTACAAAGAATTATAATGTTCGGATGTTATATTGTAAATTATATGATAAATTGAGATTTCCATAAAATGTAGTGAAATTTACAATGAAAAGTATTTTCTTCTTGTTATTACTTTAAATTAAAAATTACAATATAATTCTCTTATTTTTATGACACCAATAATAAGACCACTTTTCTATACAATTTTATATTTGATGTAAAAAATTATAAATTGTATTACTTGTTAGTTTAGAACATTGATTATCTGCGTACAAATGAAAAAATATAAAATGAATTATGCATTTGATTAATATATTGCTATACTTTGTTCTCAGTGCAAGATGTATTAAAACATTTACTATAATTATTTATATTGTTCAGATGCTAGGAAAGATCACGTTATTAATTTCTGAGATTTTTCATGGAAAAACAATTATACTGCTGTAATGCGAAAATAATAGCGTGCATCAGTATTGCAATTTTATAACCGTATATTACGCATACCATAAAATCGTCTGTTAAATCAATCGGAAAATGATAATCACTATGCAAATCGAACTTAAATGCGGTATCCATTGCCAGTATCCATAATGCATTAGCCCGACGAGACTAGAGGAAAAAATCAAATTCAATTTCCCCGCATCGATCGCGATTGGATCTTTTTGACAGTTTCACGGCGCGCCCTAGGACTTAAGAAGGAAATTTGATATTTGGATTCGATTACGATTATCGCGCGCAAAAGCTTCGTTAACGTGATAAACACAATTATTAATTTCCCATACAATTAATCGAATTATACACGTGAGGTGGCTGATTAAATTTCGCGCGACTCAAAGTGAATAATTAATTAAAGGAAGTTCGAGTGGCAAATTTATAATTTACCCATGGTTAAAGTTGACGCGTTAAAAATATTTAAGAAGCAAACTTTGCGAATAGTTTTAATAAACAAATTTGGGCGGTTGCGTAGACAGATTGTAAACTGAAGAGCGAGACAATAAAAGTTGGTTTTAGTGGGAAATAAATTTATATACTTTAGTTTTGAGTGCGCGTAAAAATAATAAAGGCGTGTTTGAGGAATTTATGTTTTGTACTCAAACGACCGTAAAAAAGAGATGCGGCTTGAATTTAATTTGGTTTTTAATTAATTTTTTGTTTTGCTTATTTTTACAAATTCATGACAAAGTGAAACAAAATTTGCCGAGATCGTACTTCGGTGCGATACTCGTTTCCCCTTTATTTTTTTGTGTACTTTCTTCCTTTTCGTTACATAAATATAAATTTCAATTTCTCTAGAAATAATGGTTCAGTATGTTTTATTTGAGTTCATTTTTGTGTGAAAAATAAAACTTTTGTTTGGGAAGCTAATTTGATTTAATTAGCCAAGTAATGGTCTAGAGTATTTAGTAATTTTATTAACAAGGTTTATATTGTTTTGCATGTATATAAAGACATGAATTTAATATATTTTTAAAACAGTTATTTTCCGAACAGTATATGTACAATGAGAAAAATAAGAGAAAAATACAATTTTTACCGTGTATCAGATTTATATCCGTCTTTCAATGAAAATTACCGTTTTTTAAAAAGAAAAACATTAATTTTTAATTTGTCTGTCATATATTTCTCAGTGTATTTATATAATATAAATGCGTGGTAATTTAAAACGTTCACTCATTGTGTATATACAGCAAACCTTGATATATGTAAAATATCACATTATTATTATTCATATATTATTTACTTTATATTTTTTTACTTAAGCGTATTATGTAATGACGACCATAATATGTTATGGTCGACGACAATTGCTATACAGTTATAAAATACATCTAATCATTAATAACATGATCAAATTAATTGTTCACTTTTCATTTATCAAAAATATTTTCTATTACAAATCCCAAAGTTCCGGTAATATTACTAAAACCCTTACTAATGACTGTACTTTTTCACCGGTCCCCTAATACGACCTTTAAATCATACCACACGTCTTCCTGTATCATCCCTCAATACCAAATATGAATTAACAAAAATGTAACCCGGAACGAGCAAAACACTTTTTTCACTCATGAAACTATTTTGTGCTTATCTAACAAAATCAATTTCTATAATTAGCAACAAATGCTGATTCATATTACTTATCACAAAATATAATTTTGTTTATGTAAACCAATCATTTTTCTATGTTAATAACACGGAGAAAAAAATTTGTTTCTTTTTTAGCTGACCAAAATTTTTATTTGAACTAACCAAATATGTTGGTCCAAATATGTTTTTTAGATACTGCAAGAAATAATATTGGTTATTGAAACAAAAAATTTGGCTCTTTTAAGTAAAATTCTTTAACCAAACAACTTTATTTATAAATTCTGTATTTTTGTCAGAAATTGTATTTATGCCCTTTGGCAAATAAAGCATTATTTCTAGTTTACCAAATAATACACCAATTTATACCATAGCTTGTATATCCTTATATAACTATAAAAGGCTTCGTCAAGTAAAACTATTGCTCATGAATAACTGCAGTTTAAACAAACGGTCAACTGTCAAACACAAAGTCGGACATAAAATCTAACTAACGAAATCTATCGTAAAGTCAAACTAACAGCACAACCAAGCAATAAGGTAAACATTAATGTGCGAAGCACAAGTGTCGTTACATCATTTGTTTTCCGCGCACGTTTTCAGGAATAAACATTTTAACATTCAAATTTTCGTTTCGAAAAAAAAATAATAACCGACCTAAAACATTAAGAGCGTATATTAATTAAAAAAGTTTACTAAAAGTTAAAAAAAATGTATGATAATAACGTAATGTAAAGCAATTTTGAGATATTTACACGATGAAAATAAATTGGAATCACAATGTCTGATTGCGTGAAAAAAAAACTAGAAATAAAATCGTTCCTAAATTTAAATTTTGTAAAAGTCTTTTCACAAAATATACAAAGCTCATTCCAGGAATTGTAATACAATTATATTTATTTAACTTCTGGATATTCAATAAAATATTTTACAATAAGAAATATATTTATATTTTTAAACAAATTCTTTATATATACATTACTTGACTGTAACATAGTACTTCATACTATTCTGCCATTACTTTTTATTGTATAGTATATAAAACGCATTATACTTATATGTAAATTCATTTTATAATACATTACGTCAATAAAAAGTAACGCATTTTATTATGTCGCGACAAAAACTCTGGTATCGATTAAATTGGAATTTATCGTTTACGCTTCAATTTTAATAGAGGAAAATTGAACCTTCGCAGATAAGAGACAATAATTGTTATTTTAACTGTATAATAATAATAATAATAATAATTACAATATTTCAATTTCTCCACTGACCATTAAACATTGTTTAGTATAATATTTCAAAAATCTTATTAATTAAAAAGAAATTACAAAAATTTAAAAACTCTTTAATTGTTTAAATGCCGAAATATTCCCATCTCAATTTCAATTGTATTCAACAAGATTTAACAAAGCAACTTTTACTCTTGTTTTAAAGTGCAACAACCAAATTTGGTTGACACCTGCCAAAAGTGAAATTTATTTCGAAATTGACGCGTACACACGACACCTAGGAAAATAAGCTATGTTTACTTTCACTCGCTAATCAATCGGCTTAAAAATCGTGCACATCGTGGCCATTGGACGAGTCCAATACGTCGATTTGACAATTTATCCCTATTTGCTAGCGAGCGCTGTTCGCTATTGTCAGCGTGTAATTATCTATTCATAGACCTTCGACCACCACTTTTCCGTTCAAAATTACGAAAGACAATGCAAAGCGCCAACTCTGATCAACTTTCCCGAAATCAACAAGTATCCCAGATGCGCGGCAACCAACGGGCACCGGTCAACCTTCCGCATAAAACCGTAATCACTCAGCGAATCAAAATCGTTGGAGAAAATATTACATCGGTCAATAGTAAGCGAGGATAAGGGGTCGATTTGAGTGAAAAATTGCGCTCGCATGCAGCGAAAAAAGATATAATAAAAAATACCAACATTGTTAGTGAACTGTCATACACTTGAAAAAAAATTGAAAAATTATTGTCTCCAGTTAGCAAAAAGTATTTTTGACAATATATGTCAAAATGCGGATACTTTTTACTGACTAAACTCAAAAGACTGCACTTGGATGTCTACTTACATTAAATAGAATCTATTTATCACAAATAGAATTATTCTTACATTAAAAATGTTTACAAATATAAAATAGAAAATCTATTAAACATAAGAAGATTCTATTATTATTAAACAGACAATTTCGTGAATGTAAGATTTTCAAATGTTTCAAGTATATGACCAGTTTACCAACAATGTTGGTAATTTTGTTAAAATAATTTTTCGCAACGCCCAGCCGGCTTCCAAAAAGACCGCAGAAAAATCGCACAGATCCACGTTGTTCCCCGCAATCATCCCCTTTACCTTGATTCGCGATTCGAGCGACCAATGAAACTTTCGAAACTGGCCCTGGTTTTTATTGGGACTTAAATGTTTTGGGATCGGTTCGGTCGCGCGCTCGTGCGAAAAGCCGGCGCAAAGTGGTCGCGCCGTATAAAAGCGCGCCGCACGTCGGAACGATACTGAGAGCGCGGTACATCCACGAGTCCGCGTCTAAACGCGCGCTTCACTCGACTGAGTTGCGGCCGTTTACCGCCGCAGAAAACGGGAGAACCACGGGCGAGGAGAGGAGTGAGCGCGACCCAGAAGAAAAGTTGACGGCACAGGCGCTAATGCGAGCTTCGCATTCCATGTATAACTCACTTTGAGCGTGTGTATGCGTGTATGCGTGTGTATATGTTTATATACCGGATTGTGTGGACGTGGTATAGTGTTACGTTATGTTATGTTGTGCTGTGTGGTGTTATGAAGGAGTGATGTATGAAGTGGTTGTGGATGAGTGTGTGTGTCTCTGTATGTAAATATTTCTTTTATATGATATATTGTAAACAGATTACAGATATATTGACAATATTGTGTGACAAGTGAATTTAAGCATAAGTGGTTTTACCGATCTAACACCTACACTCAGAAAAATGTCATATAATTAATTATCGTGATAACTAGAGTTCTAGTTGAATTAACCATCTTATGGTTATCTCAATTAAAAGATGGTTAACTGGGAATCATTATATATCATACAAAAATACATAAAATCATCTCATTGTGTTTACAAATTTAAATTAGATTGTTATAATTTAATGATAAATTTAAGATAACAAATACTAAAGTGTGGCACCATCGGTTAATTCAATTTACTTATTGCCAATGTCAACTTTTATTCAGAATGTTACATATCTGTTGCACGCTGATTGCGCCATGGCTTAACCAAGTCTCAATCACCAATTAATGTTAGAAACTCACAGTTGATGTTTTTCATTATCTGTATTAGAATACAAGCTCCTAGCCATTTAAAGGGCAATTCCAAATCAGGCCGTGTAACTGCTTTGCGTGACACCTTTATCAACGCTTCATTGGAAAGACAAATCCAGACCTATTCGGACTATCATTATCCGAGCATTTTCGATAAGATCACCATAATCATTGAAATGTAATCTTGATTGGAAACACTAGAAATTGAGTTAGTTTTACCATTTACCATTTTTACTAAATTAACCCCAACTCAGTCATAATAGAACACAGTGGATTAAAGTAAATTATTAAAATATTCATATAAAGAGTATTATTTTATCACCATTTTATATAATTAAAGTTTTGATTAATGTATATAAAATAATAGGACGCAATAAAAAACATATTAATATATATATATATATATATATATATATTATTCAAATGGCAGTTTTGAGACCAAATCGCCATTTTATTGACTTGTTTACTGGCAGTTTTGAGGACATTTGGTAGTTTTGAGGACTGTCCCCAAAGTCACATTGTGAAACAATGGCAGTTTTGAGGACACTTCCTAAAAATACGTTCCTGGGGCCCGGCAAAGTTAGTTTCGTTATTTTTTTAAAAAATTTGTAAAAGTGAGTTTAGTTAGTTTTTAAAAATTTATAACATAGTTTAAACACTCAATTTTAAATTTCCCTCCATAATTTGAAAATTTACCTCCAAAATTTGAAAATCCAACACGTACCTAGTCTC
>JABFPN010004079.1:0-16076 GCA_022817305.1 Leptoteleia sp. ZL-2020
TTTTGATTATTAAAAATATTACTTTCAATAGCGAAATTAGAAATAAATCCTTGCTGGACCAAGAAAGATCCTATCGCGAAAACAAATTTGCATATCCAGGGCATACCCGGATTCAACCCGGATTCAATTTGTAGCACTTTCGTTAAAAAATAATTTTTCCAGATGAACCAACCTCGACAATGGCTAGGCCCTATGCGGTTTTGCCCATCTGGGCATTGACCGGGTGAGGCGTTACATACCTAGCAAAGGCCCAGGTTAAACCCATCTTAGGCCAGTAAAGGCCCTAACTCTAAAACGAATTTACCTACTTAGGACCCGGATTTTACCCGGATTCAATTCTTACTACACGGAGAAAAATGTTTAGTTGTGTTAACCAAACATTTGGTTCTTTTTTAGCTGACCAAAATTTTTAGTTGAAATAACCAAATATGTTGGTCAGAATATTTTTTTTAGTTATTTCAACCAAAATTATTTGTTATTGAAACAATAATTTGGTTATTTTAACTAAAGATTTTGGTCAGCTAAAAAAGAACCAAATTTTGGTTAACATTTTTCTCCGTGTAGGGTCCCCCCACCCCTACCGCCCGCCGATGACGTGACAACGGTGGCGCGCTAAAGAAGATTGATCGAAATAATTCAAATAGTTGCGCGCGTACCTTTATTCTCGGCCGTACGCCAAAGACTTCGAGCATTCGGAGCCGCGGGCCTCTCTCGTCGCCGATGTATTTCCGTACCGCAGACAGTGACAAAATCAAGCGTGCTTCCGTCTCGCGCCAACTTGCGAATTCCGACACTCAATAATGCCGCAATGCCGGGGGGACGCGCCACCAAACGAGAGAGCCCACTCGCGCTCGCCCCGTTACGCGACGGTGCCGCAAAAAGTCATGCGCCGGGGACATTAAATTAAGACCCCCCTTCCCTGCTTTTCGAACATGATTTGCACGTTCGGATGGACAAATGGCAGCGTCGTTCTTATTTGCATTCTCTTCTGCCGCGTAATAAATGGATTTCTGGATCACCCTCGGTGAGCGAGGAAAGAAATTGGGAAAATTGTTGTGTTTCGCGTTGATTGGACGTTGCGATTTAGAAGAAAAAAAGGGTTAATTTGCAACGGAAATTGATGATTCGAGCGTTTATATTTAAGAAGTTAATAACAGGTGAACATGACCAGTTTGAGATTGCAATTTTTGTTATTACAATCGACGATCTTTGATGGGAAGGATAGGACATAAATATCTGAGAACTGTGACTAAGTTTTCATTTCCATTGAAATAACATGCTAGTAGGGCGTGTTGGTATACCAGTGCGAGTCATCGCAGGTTAACTTGGTTTAAGCGGCTAAATTGGCTTAAATTCGCGTAAGCATTGATTATCAAATGTCACGAGTAAAAGTTTCTTTGGAAGGAAGAGAATTATTTGGTTGGAAATTTTAAAGTGTTCCTAAATCTAATATTTGAATACGAACCTTGAATTTTCTTATGCCATTTTTTGGGTAATTCTATTCCAACTGGGTAAGGTTTCGACCTTTTTAGGGCGTGCCTTATTAAAAAAGAAGTTGCATTTCAAAACAAAAACAATTCTACAAAATTAAGTATTATTATAATTATTATTATTATTACTATTATTATTGTTATTGTTATTAATTTATAGATACGTTGATTCGAGCAAACATTTACGGCGCTGAAGGTCTTACTTTCTTGAAAATAAAAGTCTTTAAAATAAATCACATTCTGTTCCATAGTCAATACCTAAAAACAAATTAGAAACATGTCAAACTGTCGGAATAGGGTTTGTAAATTTAGAAGTACCGGCGCTCTGCTTTCCCGCAATCTTCGGCTCGACATTTGTCACCGTTCGCTTATTTACAAGCTTATTTGTAGCACATTGACAACCCGAATACCTTATCAACCTCGAGGACAGGTCATCATACATCATATGCATGCGCAAACAAACAAATGGAAAAGCATGTCTGCGCAAGCGAAAATAAATTTGATTTAAATTTGCCCTAACTTATGTGATAAAACTGAATCATTAAAATTTTTTAAATTAGTTTATAAAAAATAGTTATTCTATGTAGTACAATTTAACAATTTGTATATTAAATTTTAGTAAACTTCTTAATAACTGGTTTATAAAGGACATAGGCGATAGGTTATACTGAGAAAATATTTGAAAAAATTGTAATTTTCCGTTGTAATTTAAGGACATGATGGACAAGGTTGCAAAAAGTACAATAAAAAATTTGCACAATGTATTCAAACATATGTAAAAATAAAATGAAAAGTCATAATATTTACATGTTTTATGACCACATTTTATAATTTTTGATCGTAACTTTTTGGCTTTATCCACTATGTCCTCAAATTACAAAAAAAGATTACAATTTTTGGAAAAATTTTTCTCTCCGTGTAAATATTAAAATGTAACAATCTCTACGTCAGAATAATATAGAATAATACCGAGCAGACGAGCCCGTCGAAAGCATGAAAATAAGCGAGGATTGTTATTATAGCATGCCCGATGAAACGCGAGTTGATAGACTTAAGCGTAAGTGTATAAATGATGCAACTTGCTAGCGGCGCTTAGCGCCACCATTCACCGAAGTATCAACGCAATACACTTCACAATTTGCACCGCAAACGTGCTATCTGCAAATCGATTTCAGCGCAAATAGCTTAACGAACAATGAATTTGCAAATTAAGCTGAAGGATGTAGCGACACGAGTGAATCGGATTAAACTAATTTTCGCAACAATGACGGGATAAGCTATTTTTAGCGCGGCGCGCGCGTGTTAAACAATATAATCATTTTCTTTCGTTCCTCCGTTAAACTCCCTTTTTTGGCCCGTCAATTAGTACCGAACTGAGAAAGCCGCGGTGCTACATGAAACGCGCGTGTGAAATTTACTCCCGAACTCTTTGCAGCTGAATATTTAATGCAAAGCTACACTGTAAAAAATGCTATGTTGAATCAAGTAAAGTCGAGTTGAATCAACTCGTTTTCTGAGTCAAATACGATCAAAGCTTATTTATAATTTGGCATAGCTCATTTTATTAATACAAATAAAATATCTTTTGAGTTTAATTAACTCTATGGTATACTTGGCAAGGAAAAATATTTTATTTAATAATTTTATAACAAAATCTTTTGATAATCTCGCGTTGGCTAGGATTTGAACTGCAGTAGGTAGATATTTTAATATGGAGTTAAAAGTTAAACCACTGCGCCAACGTCACTGTTTCGTAACGTGAGATATACACCGACTGTCATTTCACTAATTTCAATTATTCAATTGGAATATCGAGTCAATTCAACTATGTAAATATGGGAGATTTAACTCGAATATGGTTGTTTCAAGTATGCCTTCGTCAACTCTACCATCAAGTTGAAAGCACTCAACAAATTTTTTTTCAGTGTAATAGCGCGAAATAATGGTTTTATCCGAAATTAACGTAAAACGTGCCGAAAAATTTATATCTGTTCGTAAACATTTGCATGAATACGCAACGAATGTGTTGATCTTTTTTTTCTTCTTCTTTTTTTGCACGTTTTATATGTGCAAAATATACATCACGCTTGTGTTTACACGGGATACTCGTTTTAATATGTTAGTTTTATTATTTTAAATAGGAATTATGCGCAGTCTTGTAAACTTGTTCCATTATATCTGCGCTTCGTGCGCGACTAAATTACTTTACAAGGATGGTAATATTTATGTTTTAAGTGGTCGACCATTTTTTTTTTTTTTTTTCATAAATCTACGCAGATTATAATCGGAATTAATAAACAGTACACGGAGAAAAAAGATTAATAAAAAATTACTGACATTGCTAGTAAACTGGTCTTATATTGGAAGAAGTTGAAAAATTACTATTCTAAGTTAGTAAAAAGTGTTAGCTTTCTAAGAATAATTGTCAATAAATTGCTAACTTAAGATCCCTCAAATTTTGCAAATATATAACCAGCTTACTAACAATCTCAATCATTTTTATTAAACTTTTCTCCCCGTGTATGGCTGTAGCAATAAAAAATTTTAAATTCCAATTTATTTCACCAAAATCTTGATATCCTTTCAAACCGCAACTTTTATTAAATAAATATTTCCATATTACACTTCAAAAAGAATGTTCTTTATTTAAAAAAAATACCAACTATTTAATATATTCCAACTGCGAATAAAAAAAAGGCCGCATACCAGATGTAGAACGTGACATTTATTTTCGAGTAAGGTTACAAGTTGTACAGTCATGTCATGACGGGTTTTCTTGTTTGCAAAACGGAGAAAAGATAAAAAAGAAAGAAAAAAGAAAAAGAGTAAAACCGGAGACCAAAACGCAACTGTCGATATCCTCGGACGTAATAACAAATGAAGCGATATCGCGTCTCCTTTAATCGTCAAACATTGTTTAGCATATTAATTATCGAGGCCATTATCACCGCGCAACGATAAAAGTTACGACGCGGCGTAACGCGAGTCCATTAATTGCAATAAGCGCGCAGTGTCAACCGCTCTTTTCAACTAGTTTCCTGCCGTTCCAACCGCGGAGGGGAGGGGGGGAGAGAGAAAAAAAAGAATGCCGCGTATCAGCTACCCATTTGAGTAAAATGGTCCGAAGACGAGCTCTGCGTAACGAGCGATTCGTCAGACAACGATGTTGCCTCGGGAACTGGTTCTCTTTGGGGCCCACGATCTATGATTGCGCGGCAGCGCGTACACAGCTGGCGGTGCCGCAACTTTTTCGCTCATTAAACGCACCACCGGAAATTCAGATTTGTCGAAGCCGCTCTCGGACGAATGGCCGCCATAACTTATATTTATCGGGACCCTGTTAGGGCGAGTGACGCACGCTATGATAGCTGCAATGGAGTATTATAAATTTCACGTACACCGCGGCCAATTGCTGATCGATCTTTATGCTTCCGAGTTTTCCGCTGAACGAAAAACTTGGCGGGTGTTGTCTGAAAATTTCTTTTTATCGCTCGCTTTTATAGTTTCCGTTTGATATGAGATTTCGTAAATAAGATTATACACGGAGAGAAAAGAATGTTAAAAATTAGGAACCAAGAGATTTCAAAATTTTAATAAACTGAATTCTAATTTTTGACAAACTTTTTATTACTTTAATTATTAATAAACTGACTTATAAATGATATAAGTTAGTTTGCCATATAATGATATTCTGCAAGTAAACTTCTTATTAAAAATTAATATTTTTTTCACTCAGTGTAGATATAGCTTCGTCTGTGAGGTATGTGACAAATGTTTTTTTGATTATTAAATTAAGGAAAATAAAAATTTGAATGGCCTTGCTGGGCCGAAAGAATGTTAAAGAATAGGAAAGCAAAATTTTCATATCAAACCTGTCGTACACTGAGAAAAAAGTTCGGATAAAAATTATTATACTAAATATAAAAATGGGGACAAATTACAATTCTTGCAATATTTAAAATACATTTTGAAAGAAATTATCAGTATTGTACAAGTTACTATGATAGAGTATAATAAAAATGTTCATTTTTCTTATAACCTCTTTTAAACTGTATATTAACTAAGACAAGAAGATGTCATTTGTCCCTCTTTTTACATTTAGTATAATAATTTTTATCCCAATTTTTTTCTCAGTGTATAGTTTACTAATTAATAATCACTAAATCATTGTTCTAAAAACACATCTCGATAAGATTTATAATCTTTCAAAACACATAAATAAGAAGAAACAGATAAGATTCTGTAAATTTATTATTATTAAGAAGGAAAAACTCGTCATATATCAATATTAAATAATTAAATATTACAATATGCTTCTCATATTAACCATTTGCAAATAAAGATTTGAATTTTTGAACAAGTAGAATAAGGGAAGTATGCAATAGAATGAAAATATTTTAGTAATCGTCGCTTAGGCACTGCTTCATTGTGACACCACAACCTGACAGCACCACAACACTGTGGGAAATCAACCTTTCCCATTATAATTCCGAAACGTAACTTTTTTTAAAATATTCAAATGTCTCCATTATACCGCCTGCCCATTAATCACCTGCGACGACAAAAACAAACTAATATCTTCACAGATAACAAACATAATAAATAGTCAATTTAGGTAATTAAGCGTGACGGCGCTATCTATTAATTCAAAAAATTTTTAATTTCTACGTTATACTCAGAAATAAATTATTTTAAAGTAATTTGACTTAATGTAACTTTCTTGAATAAATAATATAATAATTTTCGTAATAAATATGTTAATTTTTCCTTTGAATAGTCACAAGTACTACGAACAAATTTGTTCGTAAAACAATGAATTAGTAAATAATGAGTGGTTAATTATTCGATAAGTTTAATTTGATTGTAACGCCAGGGCTGTTTCAGCTTTGCAAACCCAACATTAACATTGCCTCGAGTAACCTATTCACAATTGAATGTTGCTAATAGATTGATAATCTTTGTGAACAGGTAACAAAACATCGAGATAACATGTAATTAAATGCTGTTTAAATTAACATTATGTTAATTAAATGTTTAAACAAAAATTTATATATAATAACGGGTAAAAAACATCCCATTTCATTTCTATCATTGCCATTGAATATTTATTAACAAAGTTTTCATTTAGTTTCGTAAGCTTAATATTTATTAATGGAACAGTTAATAAACTTTTCCACTCCAGTTAGCGCAAGAACAACAGAGCAATTCCGAAACTAAGATAAATTGAATAAGCGGGGTATTGCAATGGAAAGACAGGTTGGCAGTCAAAATGTCTGCTTCCGCCATTCCAATATTAAGTAATTCCTGAATAATTAATTCCCAACAAATGTGAATTATATAGATCTTAAATAGACCTTTACATTTCATTAATTTCCAGTTAACGTAACAGAAAATCGTGTAAGCTTATTCTTATCTTTGATAATTATTAGATTTACCGGTCAGATTAAACAGTTTCAAAGGAATATTTCAACAAATTTTATTGACTGGAAATCAAGAAAAAAATTTCTTTTGACTTAATTGTTGCAACTGAATTACATAAAACGATAATTTAACCAGTTATTCAAGCTGGGTGTCACAAAAATAGAAGCTATTAATTATTTTAATCATAATTAAATATTTTAAATTGAATGAAACTAATGATTAGGTCGAACTGAGATTTGAAATTATGAAACTTCACAGCGTGAAATGCAGATACAAATTAATTTTAATTAAAGTGCAGTAGGTATTTTGGTTGGGTGGAATTAATAATAAACAATCGAAAATATAGTATTTTAATACTTTAAGTTATAAATTTAAGTTGATTTTAATGTTGGAAAATGTCTTCACAGGTTAAACTTAATGTTAAAATTAATATTAAACAATATAAACTGTATATTTTATTACCTTATTAATAACATAACTATTTATCATAGTTGAACACTAAAATTTTAAAGTACTATATTACTTAACAATAAAAATTTTAATTTTTCATTCAGAAAAAATAAAGCTCGACGTGAACTTGCAGTTATTAGAAAATAATAAATCTTTTCCTGAATTTTCAAGTAAAAGATTCTAATTAACGAATTTAATTATTCATTAAAACTTGATTTAATTACTTTACTAACAGCCCACTTTTATAGCAGTAAATTTTTCGATAATTTTCAACTTTTCGATCAGGTACCAAAGTTGACCCCAACATGCGCTGCCAGTGTTAATTTAAACGGCCAAATATAAAAAAAAAATGGCACAAAAATCCCCATAATTCAGCGTTCGAATATTGAAATTCACCGGGTTAATGTGCGAGATGTTGGTAACAAGAACAATTTGAATTTCAAGCAGCCGATATTATAATATGCCGTCGTCCTTGTCGCACGAATATGGATCTAATCGCCAAGTATGGGCACATAAGCAGGGCATTATGTGATTATAAATTGCAGGTAGCCGCGCGCCATTCAAAAGGAAATCTATTTTCAATTCATCGAAGACTCGTTGTTATCTTTCATTAAGCATTTAAATACGTGCAAAGTGTACCTGACCATGGTCGACCAAGCGGTTATGACTTCTTTTTATGAAGTCGCGTAATCGTGACATAATGCGATAAAATTTATGGCCTTTTTTTTTTATTATTCTACGAGATAGCTCCTTTTTTTCGTCCTTTCTTTCCGCCGTTTCGTGCCACGTCCATCATAATAATTATACAAAGTGTATAATTATTATGACGAAACGCTTTCTGACTTTCAATTATTTCGCAAGGCAAACGAACTGTTCGGTAACCTTTGACACCCCTCGATCGCTTTCAGCAAAAAGTATCATTTTCCTTTATAACGCGGTTATCCTAATTGACATGAAAATAACTTATAAACAGCTGTAAGTCGAATAATTGTGACTGTAATGATAGACTAATATCTGTATCTCTGCGATTTCCTGATTGAAGTCAAATTAGGATGTTTTTTAATGATTATTGGAAATAGTTAGTTTCAAGGCAACGGATGTTAGCTCGAAAAAACAAATATGCTTCATCAAATATAATTAATAATTGGTGCTTCTATTTGTTTAATTGATAAAAGTATTAAGTATTTAATACTGTTTTAATTATTAGACGAAATTTTCTCTTTATATCAAGAAGAGTAATAGTTTTTGTCAAAGTATTTAAAATAAATTATGATTATATTCATTTTTTTTGTTTTAAATTTAAAGGGGAATGACCTTTAAGGTATGAATTATATAATTAATATGTAATTATAATGATCATTTTTTCAGAATTTATTAATAAATATAGCTGAAATTAGAATATTTATAATATAATTTTTTATATCAGTTGCTAGTAAACTGGTCAACATTTTGACATATATTGTCACGTTTCTAAGAATAATTATATATTTAAAATTAATTTTAAAAAAGTTTTAACAGTATTATAAAAGTTAATATAATAATACAGTATAATAAAAATTTTCAATTCTCTTAAAACCTCTTTCAAACTCTCTATTAACTAATACAAGAAGATGTCATTTCTCCCCATTTTTACATACACTATAATAATTTTTATCCCAACTTTTTTCTCAGTGCACACATTCGCGATTTATCAACGTTATAATAAATGTTATTCAACTGCGCAGTCAGGTTTAGAAATATTTCCTCCCGGTGTAAATGGCACAAATTTAATAAAACATAATCAACGGAAAGCGTCATTACGCGCGTTTAATTACGCCGTGCAGAAATATTTTAATCGAACGCCCTATCAAATCCGGCCGCAAAACTGGTAGCAAACAAGAAATCGGCAACGAATGAAAGAAAAACAAAAAAAGAAAAAAGAAAGAAAAGAAAAACTCGTGGGCACTTTTGCCGCGGCGTCGTCTCGCTTAGAAAAGTGCAATTTGATAAGTAATTATTATTCAAGTGGGAGCGAGACAGCGGCCAGGTAGTTGGGATGCGCCTAATCGATTAAATATAGTCATTGGCGCGGAATGGCCGGCCGGCTCCTAAGCGCGGGGCTGGCGAGCGCGCGCGACGTCGCACGGCCGGCCAGTGATTGATACAAAAGTGCGCGGTGGCGATTAAAAGTGGCCGCACCACGGGATAACGCGGCTGCATTAATTTCACAATTTCCTCGGGCCGGTGGAAAGCGGGCGCGCAAAAATGCCGACGGGAAGGGCAATTTTTATTGGACGACGGATCGCGCGCGCGCGCACGATTAGCGGTTAAACTCGTTTTAGACGCTTCGCTAGACGGCGATCGACGGCGCGCGGATCCAGGTGCGCGCGGTATCGGCCGCGATACCCCGGCAAAGGCGGCGCGAGAAGCGCGAATAAGTGATTCCCGTGGAGGAGCGCGCGGACGGGCGCAGAAAATACGCGCCGCCGGTCAGAAAAGAAGACAAGGCCGCGGCCAATAGAGATACTTAATGCCAGCGGACAAAGATGTTTGCGCGCTCGATTTACATTTTCAGACGCATTCAAATGTTTTCCGCGTTGGCATGCGCACAATAGTCACCCGGGCCGATCAACTCCCCCGCTTTATCCTGGACTTTATCTGATACTTTTGCCGATTCGCCCAAGTCAAAATAAATATATACATTGGGGGGAAAAAAACGTTAAAAATTACTGTGCCTGGAACCTTAAAGTGAAATCATTTGTTCGGTATAAGAAAAATTACTGTGCTTTTATAGTATAAATTTCTAATACGAGTTTTCAAATACTTTGGTGTGTTATACCATCATTTTTACTATGCTGACACGGTAATTTTTTCCTATATTGTACAAACTTCGCTTTAAGTTTTTAACAGTAATTCTTAATGTTTTTTTTTTCAATGTAAGTGTAGGATTTGGACCACATAAATGTATGTAACACACATGTAACATACATAAAATTTACATATCAAAAATGCCATCCGGTACCTATGGTTAAATAGTGATTTAGTGATTAAATAATAACAAAATTCTACCAAAACTTTATCGAATGTAATGTAAATGTACTTATCATTAATTTATATTTTTTAAATTATTTATTTTAAACATTATTATATTAAATAAATAAAAGTGATGATACGTGTAAAAGTAAAAGAAAATTTTACATTTACCAATTTACATGTATCGTTCCTTCACCGTCAATTTATTTTCAATCATTTTATTAAACCTGCTTTATTTCATTAGTCACACCTTCATCATTGTATTTCAAATATATTTCCCCTGACTTATCGCGTATGTGCGAAATGAAATATTGTTTAAATGACAGTCATAATAATACATCTTGATATATTTTGGATGAAATTTCGTTTGGAATCTACGCGAGCGAGTGACGCAACGTCGACGATCGATTTAATGCAGTCACTTGTACTATGAAAAATGTATGCCAAATCCACTGCGACGGAAATTTATAATTTACTTATACAGTCAAATATATCAATTTAATTATTGCAATTATGATTGTTCATTATTTTAATTAAATAATGATAATAATTAAAGGCGTTGTAAATTTGCAATAAAACTATGAAATGTTATCAAAAGATTAATTACACTTTATTATTATTACATAAGAGTTAATTTTTTAAAAAAACCTGTTAATATATTTCAACAATTAAACTTTGGCAATTGTTTGTCCGATATTTCTTTAAGTTTATTACACAAATTTTTGTTGTGTATAATAAACTGAAATGGAAATGATAATTAGGAAGATATATTACGTCAACACTCTTACATATATAATAATTTTATTGTAAATTTCTTCCTCCGCGTACGTAATCAAACGTTAATAACGTCAATAAGTAGTTTTCTCCTGCATAATGCATAATTAAATAAAAGTTACTCTATTTTTAATATTTCTACAAATAGAAATGCATATTGATTTTTGCATTTTTCTACCGGAACAATTATTTTAAAATACAAATGACTGAAATACAATAACAAAAAAAAAAGAGTAATTGTTTTTTGGAATTTAAAATTAAAACTCATAAAATTATTTTTTGATTTATATATAGATATATAAATATCTCTTATATATATTTCTATTTTATATAGTTATATAGTTATATATATAACTACATATATAGTTATAATAATTTTAATTAAATAAAAGTTTTAATGAATTTGAAAAGTAACATTTTTACCGGTAAAAATGCCATTTCAGGGATTCGTTTGTACGATGAAAAAAAAAAGAAAAAAAATTAATTGAATACATTACGTAAATTTTAATGGCAAAATCGAAGTGCGATAATTTTAGCCACCTGCGAAATGCTAGACAGTGTTCATAAAGCTATAAAACCGTTGTAAAAATTGGCCTCAAGTGAACGATGTACTATGTTTATGGGATGGAGTAGGAATATGCAAATTGCCTGATCAGTTATTCTTTGTAAATAAGATAAAAGAAACGCTAAATAAAGTAAGACCATTCCTCATAATGCAAATCATTGAATTATACATGCTAATATCTTTGTGCGTTAATTAATACGAAATTGTTTAATTTTCCCCGTGGGCGAATTAAATATTGTGAAAAATAAATGTTAATTATGCAAAGAAAAGAGGAATAGTGCATAATTTATATGTGAGAATCAATTTTATGTCCATACCGATTCGGTCTTGGATTTTAAATTAATTTAAAACTGGAAAACGTTGATTGAAAAGCCGCTTTAATGCGACATTTTCGTGCATTAATTATATTGGACTGTACCGGAAAATACTAGAAGTTTATTTTCCTAACATCGTGAGAAATTTTGTTGGAAGAATTACTATAGTCTCTAGCAAAGGAATTTTACCGAGTTGATTTATTCGAGCTTTCTTATTATTTTGGGAAAAATAATTGAAATTAATTTGAACTGGTTGACCAGGTTAAGATTGAGAGAAATTTCTTATAACGTTCAATAAATTGTCTCGCCGTAACGATGATTTTTTTTTTTCATCACAACCACGAAGACGCTAATAAAATCATCAAATCAGCATAAATTTCATTTTAGTCGCCATTTCTACTAAATTTCCATCAAAGTACTAATTAGTAACCAGAATACAACAACCCACTATGATCGTGAACATAATTCCCGGCGTAAATTTACATTTTCAACAGATCTTATCAAATTTGTCCGACCGTAATCTAAATCCACGTTTCAAGGTATGATCAGGCCATAACGAATTCAAGACTCTTCATTAGACCCATCAAAATTTGTTACCAACTACACGCAACGTTGAAAACTAACGGCCAACGCAGGCAGAAAAGTGAACAAGTTAATTTCCCCCGCCTAATAAGTAGGAGTCGAACCCTAGAAGACAATTTATGATGGTACTTGTAATAAAATGTGAAAGAAACGTTAAAATAAAGGATTTATTTCGATACGTCTATACGCTGAGTAGAAAAAGGAAATTTCAAATAAAGAAACAATCATTACTATTGAAAATGGGACAAATGATATTCGTAAGAGTAATTTTAAGTATTTTTAAATTAAAAGCTATTACATAATTATTAAATAGCACCATTGTTTCACCATTATAAGTTGATATTATAAATAGGTATTTGTAATATTTTTTCTCTCAGTGCAAAAATTGCACACGGAAAGAAAAGATTACTAAAAATTAGTGACATTAGTAATCTGGTTATATATTTGCAAAATCTGAAAAATTACTATCTTAAGTTAGGAAAACGTACCAATTTGTTCACAATTATTCTTAGAAAGATGACACTTTTTACTAATTCAGGATAGTAATTTTTCAAATTTTTCCAACATTAGACCAGTTTACTAGCAATGTCAGTAATTTTTATTAATCTTTTCACGTAGAAAAATCGCTATTATGCCAGTACTGACAAAAGCATTCACAGTCCCGGCATACAACTGGTGACAATTTGTACTGGACTGACATTCGGTTGATTGCCAATTAATAAGTAACCATTGGCCTAATACTGGCATTAGACTTTCCTAACTAGTTAGCATATTATAATCTTTTACTAAATATATTTATCTTTTTTAATAAGTAAATTTGCATATCTTAACAATATGTCACAAACAGCTTCATTTATATTCATTTATAATGAACCTTTATAAAAACAATTTCCGTTCCAAAATCATTACTGGCAACCAATCTATTGCCAACCTTTCACTCTAAGTAAACAACATAATAAGGTTAATTCAACCAGAATTCTCCTAATCACGAAAATTAACCAGGAAGATGACTTCTTCCTCTAAGAACTGTGCCTCAGTCTATTGATATTTCACTCCAAAACTGGACCAACAGTCACCTAGCCGATACTCCGCCAACACCCGACCGTTCGTCAATTTCTACATACAAAAATACCTCCTCTATTTCACCATCTCAAATTGTCTTCTCGTCGTCCAAGTTCGACTCGTTACCGGACCACTGTCTCGTTCGTTTTTCCGCGCGCCACGCCAAGCCGTCGTGGCGAAAAAGGCCGCGCGCTGATACGCGACAAAAGGCCCCGCGGTGGATGTACCAATTAACGCGGGGATTAGCATTCGATGACAAGTGTACGTAATAAACCGGTTGGCCTGTGACAGGAGCCTTCGCCTTTGTCTGAAAACTGAGAGGCAGGCGTGCGCGCGCGCGCGCGCCGATAGCGCGGGGGGCATTTGTGAAAGGCCGGGGCGATAGTGTTGCCGCGCGGTCGCCCCTTTTTTTTCTTTCTTTCCTTCTTTTCTTTTTTCCCTTCCTCTTCTTCCTTCCCGATTTTATAGATTCTTTCCTCGTATTCGCCGCGACGCGTCAGCAACAAACAAACGGGCCAGTCGACGAAAGAGCGCCTCGGGATTATGGTATGCAGCTATGCAGTCGGGCGTGTGTGTATATGATTATTTTGCGCAACGCAAGGCCACCCCACGGGTGACAGGATCTCCTTGCGTCTCTAACCCGTCCGCTCGTCCGTTCGGCCGAACCTTGAAAGTCCCAACGAGAAGTGCTATTCGAAAGCCCAAGACGAAAAGCGAGACGCGTCGTCGTCATTACGCGCTGCGTTAAGAATGCACGCGCGTTCGCCAAAAAAAAAAAGAAAGAAAGAAGGAAAGAAAGAAATAGAAAGAAAAAGGATAGAGGGGAAAAAAATTTATAGTTCTATTCAGCAGGCGCAATAACCGCGCGCCCTGCCTTCGCAATGCCTCCGGTGCCCTCGGCTCCCTAAGTTTGCTGGCGCGTTTTCTGCTTCTTTCCCTACCGAGGTTTGATTTCATTTTCCTCCGATTGAACCGGAGAAATGTATTTTGTAAATGCCGCAAAATGTATGGTATGGTAATTCTTTATTTTCCAAGTGTGCGCTTGGATGCACTGATAAGTGTAATTAGCGTTACACTAAGGATAGTTTCGTATGAAATATTAATTATAATCGAGTGTTTGGCATATTATTCGAAATATCGTGTAACTTTGTGCACTTATATTTCTTTTAATATTTTACTTTTTTATCATTTATGGAAATTCGTATAAATACTTAGGATCACGAGTGAAAATTGAAAAGAATGATTAATACTTCCAAAAACTCGGAATTACAATTTAAATTAACAAATATTTTATTTAAAATTAATTTAAAATCTAACTTTACTTCCTTTTTATTAAAATTTTAATAATTGTTTTTCTTAACTAGTGTGAGAGAGGAAATATTAATTCAATTAATTAATTAATAATAAATATATAAAAATAATCTATATGAAACTAATTTTAATATTAATTGAAAAATCAATTAAAATAAATGTAAATCATGCAGGGTTATTCGATATCTTAATTTGCATTAACAACGAAATATTACCAGTTAACGGTCTTTTATATTTTCTTATTAGAAGAATCTACTTTTTTTCCTACCGCGACACTTTTGAAAGTGTAAGCGACGATTATTGTGATTGTTACTTTACTTCCAGGTACACGTACGACTCAATTTTCTCCTATCCTTCGCGCCGCAGTTTACGCAACCATGTGACATTCAAAAGGGAATATCGAGTGTGTACCTTGGCGCATGCAAAATAAGAGCGTGCGTAATTATAAGTCAACGAAGCATTCAGGGGGAGGGGTTAGATAGGGAAAGGTCAAATTAAGATAAAGGGGAGTACATAGCCTTGCTGAAAATTGTAGAAAATATAGGTTTCGTGTATGGCGCATTGATGCAACGTATTTGTTAATTATACGTGTGACATAAACGGACATAAATGCGTATGCAAAAATATATTCAAACGTACGTGTCTACGAAAGCATTTATGTGCATCGCATTGTATATATGACGTATATGTATGTTCAGTGGTACAAAATTCGACCAACCTACAACGTACATTCAGTAAAGTCACGTGGTTAAATTTTTGTGATTACTAAAATTCTGGTTGAATTAACCGTGTTGTGGTTATTTTAACTAAAAATCAAGTAACTGGAACCATAATTGTATACACTGAGAGAAATATTATGAAAAAGTTCCAATAATTTATAGTAAATGAATCATATCGAGCACATTTTCACTTTTTTTCAAAGTTTAGATTAATTTTTACTATAGTAATAGTAGAGAACAATTGAAAATCCCATGTGGAAATTGCCAGCACTGACAAACGGCCCATGCTTGGGCCAGTACTGGCTGCCAGCATACGGCAGACAGCATTGGCCCAGCATTGCGGAAGAGCCGAATGACAACAGATTCTGTCGTATGC
>JABFPN010004080.1:0-16070 GCA_022817305.1 Leptoteleia sp. ZL-2020
TAATTCGTAATATATGAATTCGTAATATATGAAATAATATTAGTACTTATTTAAAAGAAAGATAATATATCACAACTTTACGAAAACACTTAGTAAAATATACTCATATATTTCTCTCAGTGTAGAAGAGGATGTTATCTTATGATGGTACCACTTTTGCAACGGAAGGGCATCATTTTGCCGTGCGGAATAATGTTAATTTCAATATGAAAGGCGGAAAATTGAGAACCGCTGCGGCGTGTCTGTGACCTATGACCCTTCGCCCACACGAGGACGCCATGCACTGCAGCGCGCGATACTCTCCGAGCCAGGGACCAACAGAGAACGGTGTGGCCCGATGGGGCAGCAGCAGTGAAGGATAGGTGACCGAGGAAAGGGGCGGGGGCATTGCCGAGGATGTTCGGTCACCGAGCTCGATTGCGCGCAGCCTCCTCGCGCAACCTGCAAACTTGTACCAGCTGCAAAAATTTCATATCTATGTGTGGGTAACAAATACATGTATTTCACTTCAACTCCGGTATATACGCGTGACCTTTCGAGACACTTTAACACCAATTGTATCAAATATAAATCGACCGGGGACCAACGAAAATCGGATCGAATATTAAAACACCGTCGTTCATTATTATGCGCTGTTAATGGGTTCTGAAAAAATTACTATACTGTATAGCAACGTTGACGCGAAAGCATTTGTGGTATTTTAATCAAATGACTGTCGAAAGAGTACAAGATTTGTACACTTTATTAGTGGCTGGTGTATTAAAAATTGTTGGACGTTTAGTAATAGTTTGATACTTGCCAAGTAATAATTGATTTACGAAATAATTTTACTTGCATTTTTTATATAGTAATTAATTTAATAATATTTATATGGTTAATATAGTAACTTTTTTCTGCGTGTGCAGAAATCAAAATTAGTTAATTTTATGCGTTAATCGTATATCTAAAATAGACAGTAATTTTATATTTATAATAAATTTTCAATGTAACACGTATAATTTTAATTTACACTGTGCTAAAAAAAATTAATCCTATACAAAACATCAATTAAAGTTAACTCCCAGTAGATTCTCGTTAAATCCTTTCATACAAAATAAAATTCCATTGTGATAAATAAAAAAATCACTTAAACAATCGACCCAGATTCTTAGTTAAATTAAATCCAATTGTGGCAAGAAAAATCGCCATTCTTAAACCAATAAAGTCCTTATGAAAATGGGGAAATAGAATAACAAGGAAAATTCCTCGATATTATTTGCAAAAAATCTTGAATACCATCGATAAATATCTAAATGTAAACAATCCTGAAATGGAATATTTTACAATAATAGAATATTTGAATGAAAAGCTGAATGTTTCCGGATTGGTTGGAAATATGTCAAAGAGCAAGACCGAGTATACCGCGATGTAATTTGTAAGCACAATTTGTAGTTTCTACGCTTCTAATTTGAACTGCGGGTTTCGGTAATCTCGACCGCTTTCTCATGATGACAATTCCGATTGAGGCAGCTATTCTCTTGTTGCGCCCATGCTAAGTCCGACCACAAAATCTTGTCTGTTGGATAAGTCGAGTTTTTTTTCTCTCTCCTTTTTCGTACCTTCCACGCCGAGGCCATTTCCTAAGCTTTTTATTTATTTTCTTTCTTTTTTTTTCTTCTTTTTTTTTGTTGTTTAAGATTACAAATTTCTTATACACTTCCCCTGAATATACGTGCATTCGCGTAAACTGAACTAGTTAGAAGATAAATTATCGAGCTTAATGCGAGGAGGATCGAGTGAAAGGTTTGGGATATTTCTTAAGCGACGCGTAAAACTCAAACGTTCTCTTGACTAATTGTAGAGTAACGGCCGAGTCATCGTTATTACAGTTTAGATCCATGATTGCAGACACTTATAATCGACCCGTTATTTAGAAAGAGCCGCGGTATAAATAACTTTTGTCCGAAATGTCACACTGGATGTTTGCACGCGCGGGCATTTCCCACCCGTAGCACTGTAGTCTAATTAGCAAAACGAGCCGCGGCATAATGAAGCGTTGAAAAAGGTTACACTCTAAATTAACCGTAGGATTTCAAATGTTGAACAAAAATTGACAGGCCAAAAAAGTTAAATATATCACGTCAACGGTTGGAACAGTCTAAGTGCCAAGTACACTGAGAAAAAAGTAACATGGTTCATTTTCGTGATTACTAAAATTCTGGTTGAATTATAGAATTATATAATTATGGCTATTTTAACTGAAAACCACGTAACTGGAACTAAAATTTTCTAGTATTCACGAAAATTAACCATGCGTATAATTAATATTACTATATTTTTTTCTCAGAGTACTACGCCATCAAATTTCGTCTCAAATAAGTACCGCAACTTTACTTTTATTGCCCACAACTGTGTGCCAGTACCGTGCCTACTCTTTCCCAACTGTCAATACCATAATGCCAATTTTTCTTCATAGGAGGGTGTACTTAATTTCCCCCTTTCATTGAACCAGACTTGCATTATTAATTCCACATTCCTCACTGGGTCTGAGAATCGACCTTCCAATTTAATAAAAGATGCAACCGTCTAGGCCTCTTAATAATGAATCCATAAGGATCGGGGGGAGGGCAGGAGGACGCGTAACAATTTAAAGAGCCCACGACAAGAGATAGACGCGCGGGAACAATTGGCCGCGATGATCTCCTCGGGCGCGCATCGTCCAGACTTTTATCGCCGATCTGCTCTACTCTCGCACAATGGCCGCGCGCGCGCGCGAGCACATTCGCTAGGAATGTACATTTCGCCCACACGTTTGCACATTTGGTTGGTAGGTCCGATTGTTCTCAGGATTTTGCTCTCCGGTTAACTCGACTTGGCTTGGCTTCGCCCAGCCTTCGCCTCGGATACTCCGCATAGTTCGCCTACAGGTCCTCTCGCTAACGGTGCGCGCTATCTTCTTCCCTCTTGTCTCATTTAATCTCAACTCCCGTCTCCCTCGGCGGCTGGTCCCTCTCCCTCCCCTCCCTCCCCCGGGCCTCTTCCTATTTCTTCCTCTTTCTCATTTTCTGCCGTTTACTTCCACTTGGCCGTCCGAGCGATTCCACGTGTGTGACGTATCGCAACCACCCTGAGAAAGCCGCCCACGCGATACTTCGCAGCGACACAAAGATTCCCTGAACTCTGCACCTGCTCACTGAAACTTATATCGCGATGTACCGTACGTACACCGGCTATCGATGTCTTCCGCCCTTCGCATTTTCTGCCCGCTCATAATTAATTGTTCCCTCGCATCTGCTGACGCGGAGGTCGTTTACTTCGCACAATTTTCCATCGGCTAACTTTATTGGCATCCATCTTTATTTATCCTTATTACGCGGATAAGTCTTTTCTTTTTCTTTTTTTTTTGACTTTGCGCGGCATCCGTTTTGTCTTCTTAAAAGTCATAGTACAAAAAGGTCGCCGTTTATTGGGTTCATTAATTAGGTAACTCTTTAGTTACGCAGTGAAATTTTTTTTTTTCTTTCATTTTTGAAAAAGAAGGAAAAAAATGTGAAAATTCCTAAATTTGTAGCTCCTTACTCTGACCCCAGCAATTTCCTAATAATTGAGTAATTCGTTCGTGGTTTAAACCGATGCAATCTTAAATCCAAATTGGTTCTAACTTGACTCAATATAAACTCAGAATATCTCTCACCTTCATCTAAATAAATTTATCCTTCATTTGCCCAAATTCAAATCGACAGTATTAATAATTGGCCCGATACTCGCACAGCACTGGTAGCCATATTACGGCCAAGTAAGGGAGCAGTACTGGCGTCGGTACCGAGCTGGTACTGGCCCGTACAAAATTTTCCCACCTGGGTACTTAAAGAAGTTAAAATATATATTACTTTACATCTTCCCAGTACAAGTATACGGAATATTATACTGGTTCAACGAATTGGACACTCGTTAGAAATATCCCAGAGCGTAACATTTCTATTATCCGTCATGCGACGAGGGTTCGGCGCGGCGCCAAAAAGTAACGAAAAGCGAGCGTTCAGTGTGGAGCATATTTTTGCATGTCCAGAGTTAGCGGCGATGATGGAAACGAAGATCTCGGGAGTGTGGGAGTCTCTCAAGTTTGGGTTCAAAGGTTCACGATTATAACATTCCGGGCATGCTGTTTCGTGTGCATCAATTCGGTACGCCAGTTCCCTCTTTGTGGCGGGGGCCCCGAGTACATGCTCCAGTCGTTCTAGAAACGCAATCCAATGCTCCGAGCGTGCTCTTGCTCTTATGCACGCAGACCTTCCAGGAACGAGCTAACATCCAATATTCATAACGGTTAATTTTTGCACAATTTACTTCATAAATACATTGATGCTTCGTCTTTGATGATTGCTACTTTAGCCCGGCCTGGCCTTCGATGAGCGCATTTTTGCACTCGTTCCCAGAAGCACGAAACAACAAACGTAATACCCCGCGCGCCCTCGTATATAGAGCGAAGAAGGCAAACCACGAATATCGCCGGGTTTCACCACTTTTTTTTCTTACCAACGCACGCGCAAAGTGTGGGAATAGTAAATGCGCCAGCAATTTGTTTATAATTTAACATCAATCGTGCGCAAAAGCTACGTCGAAGGTAAAAAAGAATATTCAATTACTTTTACCAAACAAAAAATCCTTTAAACGTCGCAATTTGTATCCCTTTTAAGAATATATAATTAATAATTTAGACGTGTGTAATTACATCGAGTAGAAAACCCTATGGGAAATTGCCAAAGTCGACCTACGGGGACGATTCTGGCCCAGTACTATTAACCAGAATTTGGTAAAGAGATAGGGCAAGGTACTGGTTTGAGCTTGGTTATTAACAAAAACAGAATATAACCAGATGCAAGACATGTCAGGCAAAATATCAACGCCATAGTTGATCCAGACTTGAAGCAGTACTGGTGATTGAAAAAAATTGTTCAATGCAAGAGCAACGTTGGATGATTACTGGTAGGGTATAGCTATACAACTGGTACGTTTAGTTATAGGGTACTGGCCCAGTGTTATCACTCCATTACTGGCACCATTCCGTCACTGTACTGGTAAACAAATTTATTAGTACTGGTAACTCTGGTAACAGTGCTGTACCAGTAATTCTGGTAATTCTGGTAACTCTGGTAACAGTACTGTACCAGTACTGGGCCTATAGAACATTTCCTACTGGATAGGTTTTAAATGTTACCATGACTTTTTTCTCGCAGTATAAATTAAAATTATTACGGATTCGGTCGCGCAAACGTGTCAATTTAAATTACATAACGGACTTCATTTTTAACCGAAAGATACTCGTTATCTATAAAATGCAACAGGAATGTCTTTCACAAGCTTATTTTTGCCTACAGCGGTAACTAGCACTTGTCACTATCGTTAATTGGTGAATTTACGCTTAAAGCGTTACGCGTTAAAAAGCCTTAATGAATTTAAGTCTAATCTAACGGGAGATATATCTTTGTTGACTTTCTTTCATTGTTATTATACCGAACCTCGCACTTTACGACGCTTTGACTTGAATTTATCGTCACGCGACGATTATTTCGTGCGGTAATAAATAATGACAATCCAAATCTCGCTTCGTTTCTCAGAATGTTTTGATATTGTATCGGGGCTTGATTCAAAAGAATGTTTTATTTCGTCTTATCGATCGAGCGATACCAATCGCTGCGAACTTTGCGATTCGGAGATGACGCGGTGAGTCCGGAAAAAAAAGGGTGATATCAATTGGCCGATTGTGTTTGTAGAGATATGATTTTGTCGTCGCGAAAAAAAAATCCTTTTTCCGTATCGACGCGTGACATCATTGGCTATTAATTTTAATCCGGCTTATTCATTGTCTTGGTTGTTATCAGAAATGTGCCGCGCAGTTGGGTGTTAGTCAGAAAATGAAATTCCCGCTCAAATCGCTCGTCAAAACAATCTCCCAAGGATGAGTATGGTTGTGAGGGGGGAACGGGGCAGGAAATCCAGATATTTTAGGGAAACATTGCTTCCACGCGAATCGATTTTATTTGTTTGTCTTATTTATACGCATCCGAGATGGAATTTCGAGTAAATTTGTAAATAGAAAACGTTGATTTTTATTTTATTATTATTTCATTTTTATTGAGATTAATTAAGAATTCGGTATGGTTAGTGAAATTGAAGTTAATAGTATTAGTGTAGAAAAATTGAAGTTAATAGTACTTAATAGGGAAAAAATGGCTTTAAGTTGGTACTTCGATCTGGAAGAGAGAAACTACCAACTTAAAAACATTTTCTTTCTGAGTTTGGTACGATATTTTATTTGGAGTAAAAATAAAATATGTTGGCAGCCCTTCGGCTTACCACCACATATTATTTTTATGGTGAATATAATTGACTAACTTGAAAAACATTTACTCTAAAATTTGGATTGAAAAACGATATGTTTTGAATGACAATTTATTTTTTTTTTTCATTCTAAAATTGCAATAACAAATTATATTAATAGTCCTTTGGGACTGCTAATGTGTTATTGTTAAGGTTAATATAATTAATTTTGTTTATGACACATTGAAATTGTAATAACATTGTTAGAACACTCGTTCAGCATATATGACGTTGCTCTTAAATATCATTTTCGACGAACAATTTTTATTTGACTTTGGCCCGTCGAGTTTATTATCGCGAACTGATTACGACATTTTAATTACTGTATCAATGTGGACATTATTCCGTACACCGAAAGAAATATTTTGAAGAAATTACAATAATCTCTGACAAACGAGCCATATCGTGCAGATTACATTAAAACAAAAAGATTGATAGAAAAAGACTGAACTATATATAGAATATATTTTTCTATTAATACTGTAATTAAATTTTAGTGTACATTACACATTAATTATAATTGTTTTCGTAAAATACAATTGCATACATTTATAAATGTACAAAGATATATTGTTTAAATCGACTGTGGTTCGAAAAACAAATTTCTATTTCATTTATAAATATAACATTTAAAACTAGTTTCTACTTTTTTTTATCTACATTTTTTTACTAGTTTACTAGTTTCTACTACAATGAACAAAGTTTACTAGTTTACTCGTGTTTATTAGTGAAACGAGCAAAACAATAATTTTTACTGAAAGACAAATATATACCTGAAACCCCGTTAAGGGCAGTAATTTTCTCTGTCACATTTTACTCAGTGTACAATTGCTTGGTGAATTTAAAAATAAAAAAAAATTGCTTGAAATTAAAAAAAAGAAATTTTTAACATTAATATTAACTTTCTCTTTGCGTCACACTGACAATAAATTTTCATCGCCCCGCAAAACATTATTTTATTATGGAAAAATTACGGGAGGAAAGAAAGAGTCGTTGAATCAACAAAGCTTGAGTGTGCTTGAAGCGCCTAAACAAACATCGTCGTCGTGTTTGTCTAAGTACGTACGTCTATTTTTCATGGTTATTTTTCAACGATAACGAGATCATTGCCGAAAGTGATGGTTTCATAATGGGTTCCGTTTAATTGACGACAATTCCGCTTGATGATATTTTCGTAATTTTGTACGAAAGGTGCAGCAGTCCGCGCGAACAATTATGAAATTGTGTTTATTCCTATATATTAAACACTGCTCCAGCCAGTCTTAGAAATTCGACTTTTCTATTTTAAATGTATTCCGCAAGGAAAAACAAAACCGGCCTATAATATTTTAAAATGACGTCCAAAGTACACATTGAGGGGGGAAAATTAGTAAACATTACTAAATTTGGATAGTTTAAGTAGTTAAATTAAGTAGTTAAATAATTTAAAATAATTTTCTATTTAAATAAGGCATGTGGTTTCTTTTACTGTATTGTTTCTTTTATTGTATTATTACTATCCTAAATTAGTAAAAAGTGTCAGCAATTATATTGTCAGCCTTCTAAGAATAATTGTCAATATTTTGCTGACTTAAGATAGCAATCTCTCAAATTTTGCAAGTATACAACCAGTTTACTAGCAATGTCAGTCATTTTTATTACTCTTTTCTCTCCGTGTACATACTGAAAGGAGTAATAGTAAAATGTTAGGCATTTTATATTTATTTAGGGCTACGGTGCGAAAAGTGAAAATTGTTACCATTAAAAACAGTAAAACTGATAATCGTAAAATCAATGTTTAGTATTTTTTAATTATAAACTGCTAAAAATTTACTAATTTTTACTGTTTTTTTTATAACAAACATGCTTACTTCTCCTAAATAATAATTCATTGATTTTTATAAACAATAATATTCTCCCGGTGCTAAAGCATAGCTATCTTATTATTATGTTAAAAATAATTATTAATATTATTTTAAAATATAAAGACACTAATTCTGCGAGTTCCAAATTTTGTACAGTTATCATGCATATTGACAAGGGTGACATTTGACTCGAAATTTTGAAATTCAATGCCTTCAATTTCTAGATCATGTTGAACAATAAAAATGTAAGTGATATAAATAAGAAACCTTTGGCTTAAGTGTTCTAAATAAACAGATTCTTATAAATAGCAGCTTTTTGTGCTAACTATTTAAGCGGGATCATTTAAGTGGGCGGTATTTTCAAACGCAGGATAAAGCGTTGGATAAATTTTTTTCTTTTTCTTTTTTTAACAAAAAAAAGTCTCGCCAAATTTCAGCAAATTCTTTTTAAATTCATTAACAATCGTTATTCGCGTTAATAATATATCTTTTTAATATAAATGAATTCACTAAATGTTGGAAAATATTTGTAATTTATGAGAAATGCATATCGCGCGTTTTTTTTTTATTCGAATTAAGGAGAAAGTTCAACTAATTCACTCAAACTGATACACGAAAGTTATAAACATTCGCGTATCTGATTACTTTAATTTCGATTAGAATTTATTACCATATTCAGATAGCGCTCAGTTTATTAATTATATTATATATAAATTAAGTTATAATTTTTGCATTCAGAGGTCACCAACAATTTTGTATATACACCGCGCACGTAAATAAAACGAGGGGAGGGGAAAAACGTCGACTGATTTCACCAAGTCTTTCGGTTGCAAAAACAAAAAATTCGTCGCACGATACAAATATTTTGTTTGACCCAACCAAGCATTTAAATTTATCGCAATTAAAATTGCTTCTTTCTTTTACGGCAAATACCCGCAATTATGGTAAATAAGTAACGAAATTGTTGACGAAATGTTTTCATCGGCTCGGGCTCGTTTGAGGAAGAATATGTTTAAAATACGTTAATGCATTCCAACTGAGATGCTTTGTTTGGTTTTGCCGGCCAATAAAAACATTTTCTTGTTATCTAAATGTGCGGATTAGTATCAAAGGTATCTTTTTATCGTTCTGATATAAAAAACGCAAATCGAAACGAACTACGCATGGCACGATAACAAATTAAATGTATGAATTACGTTTATTGATATTAAACAATTGCCACAATCGAGAACCTCTCGACGATTCATCTTAAATATGTTGTATTCAATTGAAATTGATCGATCACACGTAGCGAGATAAAATAATTCTCACGCAAGTAACCAGTTATAACCAGTAAAAAAGTTGCATTGATATTATTATTTTGTTATAATTAATAATAATTATAAAAAATGCGTGGCAGTGAGCTCAGTCTTTCCAAACGTTACGGTGAAATATCAGTAATCTTTCATCAAGTTAGAATATTTCAATGTTTTGATTTTCGAACAATTTAGAAAAACAATCTTCATCAACAAACATTTAGATTATCGCATTGTTTACAAAAAAAATGATCCGTTATGTATGTGACCAAGATAAGTTAAACAAAAATAAATAATCATAACCTAGAAGCAAAAATGGAACGTGTATATAACTAATAATATAATATATATAACAAACATACATATACGGACCAAGTTGCTTAGTAATTTCAAACAACTAATTGTTATTCTTTGAGCATAAACAAACCATAGTATTTTCTTGCAATCGGCCTCACAGCAGGTAAAGAAAAAAGGAAGCTAAAAAGGGTAATATTTCGTCCGAAGTTAATTGAAATGTATAAATAAATAAAGGCTTGCTCGCGTTTTGGCTCATTACAAGTTCCGCGTGGCGACGGTCAATAATAAGATGAAGGCAACGATGAAAAAGAACCGTCGCCCGAGCGTCCTATTAACGAGCCGACCGGATGCAACTCTGGAATGGAAATTCAAGCTTCGCACGAATTCCGTTCGTCCGTTAGTCGCGTCAGATATTTCCCAGAACGCGGCATGTAAACAAACAAGCGGCCGAGGTACGCGAGAGCACGCGCACGCGCGCGCGCGTCTGAGAGAGGCCGCTGCATTGTGCGGCGCGGCCGAGAGGGGGCGCAACAGTCGCCTCGTTATGCGCTCGCCGTCCTTGTCCGACGAGCGAAAAGCCGACGGAGTTGCGACACCCCGCGGGACGCGGGGCAGTGAAGAAGGAAGAGGGGGGGGAGGCGCATGGCGCCGTCGATTGAGTGCGGCCGCCGCGGGGCGCGCATGCGCGAGGCCGGCCGACGGCCGTGCCACCTGTGTCGTGGGATGCACCATCGAGGACGCGGCTGGCGGCGCTCTCGCTCGGCAAGGGCAAGGCGCGCCGCGCGTCCGACGAAGAAGCACGAACAGTCGCGACCTCAATCTTGCATCACCGCGAGAGCGCTCGTGCGCTCGTCCGCCGCCACCGACACTTCCTTCCCCCGCTCCACCCTGCGCAGACCTCGCGCGGAATTACCGAAATTCCTGCGTTACAGCGTCAGCGATAACAGACCTGGTCATTCTGTGAATGACCTCGTTCGCGGTGTACGCGCTTACTCCGCTGTCGGATACCCCGCCGGCAATCATTCCTATGCATAGCTTTCAACTTCCCGAAATAACAATTCAAGTCCACCGACGATCACTTTCGGCTATTTCCATTTCAACGCCAAAGTATTCCACTTGGACACTTACTTTGGCTTGTTTATCAAGAATTGTAGGCGGAATAATGAATTTGCGTTGCACCAATAATTGGCTGTGATCGAGATTGACATTTTTATTGAAGATTCTTACATATCCTTATAAAAAAAATGTGGACATTGAACGGAATAGGATGAAAATATTTTGATTTCAATTAGATTTACAATAAATACAATATTCTCAATTTCAATTTCATTCTATAAAAATCTTCTAATGTCAAGATTTTTTTGCAGGGATAGCATGTTCCAGCTTGAACAATTTCTTAAATTAAAAAAGGATGCACTTATATGTGCAAAATATATAGAACTATTTTCTTAATTTGGGAGATGATTTAATATTGAAATAAATGAACGTTTGTCATTAGTTTTAAGCACATATATGAAACGCGTTTTGGAGAAACACGTTCCGTAAATTCGCCGAAAATTGATTTAAAAATTCCAGTTTTTTTAATTGATTTACAATTCTCCCATATCTAAAATATGGTCGGAATCTATTGTCAAGCATTAAGTTGAAACATGCCAATCTTTTTGTTTCTTTTTTGTTTTTCTTTTATTTATTTATTTATTGTTTTTATCTACTTCATTCACTTGTTCTTTTTTATTTTTGTTTCTAGTCTTAATACCGAGTAGTGAATGTAATTGAATGTGAATTTCTAACTGGACTCGGACCTTGCTTGACGAAGCTTCGCTCGAAGGAAGTACTCGTATGGGGCAATAAAATTTCCTCGCTTGGACAATAATTGAACGGGAATTGTTTTTGGCGCGTAAATTCAAACCCCCAAATGAAATTATAATCAAAGCAAGTTTAGATGTCTGTTTTCTCAAAGTAATAAACTAGAGCAATCAAAGTTATAAAATTTTATTATGAACAATAGATTAGATCAACTAAGCGTCGTAATTATAATGAATATTCGGTAACCGGATTGTCATGTTGATAAATTAAATTTTTTATACGTTATAAAGCTAATTTATATAGAATAAAATAACAGAAAAATTCCCTACTTGTTAATATGCGCATTTAAGTGTTTCAATTTATGTTTTAAATAATAGAGTATAATTTGTAATTTCTTCAAATTTAATATTCCGGTCACTGACTTTATGGTAAACATAATTAATCATTCTTTATTTTTAAGTAAGCTTTTCAAATTTTAGATTTACACAAAAAATGTTACGATTTAAATTACAAGATTAATAGTTGACTTCAAAATACATTATATAATACTGAAATTAAAATAATTTATCTTTTAATCGAAGCCATTTATGATTTTATTCATATCGATAAATAAACAGTTACATACTTAATAGATTAAATAAGAATTTAATATCACTACTTTTAAGTATGTAATGAAAAAAAGATAATATTTTTACAGTAGCCAGTTTTTTTTTTTTTTTTTTTTTGAAACTACTCGTGTTTTCAAATCTTTAAAAATTTCAATTAACATTAAAAACATTTTTCTATTCATTGTTTTATAAATAGAATAATGTTATATAGAACATAACCTCAAATGTAATTGAAAGAAATCTCAAATTCGATGTTCATTCTTCACACTTCAGTTATTTTCAAAGATTTGCCTCCCCTCCCTCCCTCTGTTATTTTGCACAGGAAATGTTTGAATTTACAAAGAAATTCTACTGCGCATTTAATTACGGTATTTTGTGAATTACTTTATCTCGATCGTAATAGTAGTAATCATAATTGTAGCAATAATTGTTAAGAAATGTATTATTAGAATACAAATTGTCGGGTAAAGGATGGCTATTAACTATATCCGGATAAAAATAAAAGATCGGCATTGCGTTGTTATTGTACGTGTGTACAATGCGGTACAGCAATTTACAGGTAAACGTGGCAACTTTACCATACAATGAATGCAAATGACATTTGTTTTTCATTTTTCTCGCCGATGATATCAAAATTTTCCTACTTCGTTAATAACAATAAAAGCCGCTTAAACAAAGTCAGAGGCTATCGGCTTTTTCAGGAAAGAGACGGTCATAAATATGTTATTGATGTTAAGTTAATTATTTTCCATAGAAAGTGATTAAATGCCAATGGCGTCGCGCGTGTATTATTGAGAAAACGCCGGGATGACTCGTCAAATTACTAAAAGCACACTTTATCGAACATTTAAAAGAAGTAAACACGAAATGTTTATCATTTTCGAACGTACTTTTAATGAAATAAGCAATTATTCTCGTTACGTCATATCAATTGTTACAAATAAGTTGTTCTTTATTAAACATTTTTCAAGTAAACAAGCGCCGTCAGTTATTATTCATTGATTTTATATTTAAAATGCTTTCGTAGCAACATTTTTTTTCAACATTATAATGTTGAAAAATCAACGAAAAAAAAATAAAAAAAGTATACTTTTTCGTTGATTAATAGAAAGTTATAATAAATATTACTATACCTTCTGGCGTTGGAAGGATACTGTCTATAATGTCTGCTTTTTTACCATACCATTGCAGTACAATTTTATGTATGACATAGTAAAATTTTATATTTAGTATGGTAATAATTACCATAAATCGTGGCAACTTTACTAGATCATACAAAAAATGTTTACTGTGTCATACATAAAATTTTACTGCAATGGTATGGTAAAAAAGCATACACTCTAGACAGTATCCCTTCAAAGCCAGAAGGTATAGTAATTTTTATTATAACTCGTTTCTCAGTGTAACCATATGCATGGTAACGTCAAACATATGCATGGTTATAATAAACAAATCAGATGTTCGTTCCATTCAGTTTAATATTAAGCATACAATATGTTTAAACGAAACATATGTATACTAGTATCCACCATACATTTTTTTCTGTGTATGTTAATTTTATATTGAATGTCTGTCAATTCAACATTAGTTATACATTGAGCCAACATTGGATTCAACATTATGGTAAAACAGTCAAAATTACATTCAATTGTATGGCTTATATTGACAAGCAAATTTTAAACTGCTTGATTATTTTGTAAAAATATATACTACAGATAAACATAACAATAATGAAGCATTACTAAACGTTTTAATAGAAAAAAAAGTCGTCAAAAAGTCTTTTTAAAAATACGGATGTTTTCAACTCATTAATTTAATAAAGTTTATTTCGTGATTATTGTTGACAAAAGACCGCATTTATTTCTGAACAAATTTTTTTTGTTTAATGTATTCAAACTATGGCACATGTAAAAAGAATGTTATAACTAACTATATGTTGAATCAACACCTAGGTATATTTAATTTGACATAGAATCGTTAACAGCGAATTTATATTTATGATAGCATATTAAGATTAACATATATATTTTAACATTGATTGTATGTTAACTTAACAACAAAAATAAGCAAATTTGGCACGCGCATTTCTTCCACTCATTTTATTGGTTTGTTTATTTTGCTCTTGTTTTATTTTTATTTTAATATTTTAAGTTAGAAAGAATTTGTATTTCATATCTAAAACAATAAATTAATTTAAGATTCCTATAACTCAAACATTAAAAGCCGCATCATTTCCATAGTGTATATTTTCAACAAGATTACTTTGTGATATTCTTTTTTTTACTATTGTCCAGTGTCAAGTGACAGCTGTAAGAGAAAAAAAGATAATAATCTGGACATAAAGAAGCATATAAATATTAGTTGAATATTGTATATTAACAACGTCACGATATTCGGGGCATGTTATTATTTAACATAAATAAATATTTAAGACTTGTTTTATACCGTTTATTTTTTGTTGTTTCTTTTTTCAGATGTTTACCGCGAGTCGTTTACATTAAGTTATTTACAATAGGAAATATACAAAAATTATTCAAAACTAATTTTTATCCTTGCAATTGAAAAACAAGCTCGTAGAAAAACAAAAACAAATTATGACAAAGTAATGGCACGGCATTCCCGTGCAACGCACTATATGTTTACAAAATATTTGTTATGTGAAGTAGGCATGGCAAATAGCGCGCAGTTTTGCGGAGAAAAATATATATAAAGATAAAAATGCGGTGAAACTCGCCTGCTAAATTAGTATGTAAACAAGCGGGAATTTAAGTATGCACTTAGTCTACATACAAACATGAGGAATATATTAAAATTATAATGAACTTAAATTTTACAAGAAATTATTTCATGAAAAATTCCATTAATTAATATTTTATAAAATGCTTCGTCTCAAAACGAGTGTGTTGTCTTTCTCTTCTTCCTTTCGAAGAATTTATTGATTTTATGTAAAAGTGTGATATAAAAATTGTTTTCACATTTTTTTTTTCGTCTTTTACTTTTTTAAATGGAGATTTTCTAATATCATATTGTAGGTTATTATTCTTAGTTATTAGATAACCCAGATAGCTTTGAAGATGGCTTAAAATTGAAAACAAATCCGCTTGGATATTGATTCGTAAGAAAAGAATATTATAAATAAGAGTTTAGTGTTCAACAAATTGCTTTTATATGTGTTATTTGATTGTTTCTGAATTTTTTTTATAATTAGTACTGTAAACTGAGACAAACAACGTTATATACAAATTTATTAAATCATTATGTAGTAAGTTCATAGTTGTGGAATATAAAAAAAAAAATTTAAAAACACTGGAGAAAATAAACTAAAATACACCAATGAATCATTTTGACAAATTAAATATGACTTTAGGTGCCTATAAATATTCATATAATTTATTTTCTTGTTTTTTTTTTACATTAATTACTGTATTTGAAAATTAAAAACACTTTGACATTTGTTTGTTAATTGCATTGGTAAAAAGAATACGAATGAAGTTTGAGACATTGGGAATCAATAAATTTATATGTAGATAAATTTATGACGGTCATGAATTGCTACGCATTGAAAAACATGCAAATAATTTATTTTTCAATAATATTTTGACACTACGTACATTTTTTCTATTACCCAATTTCTACTCGCGTGGAAAAAACATTGTGGCAGAGTTTATGGCAGCACTGTGGCTAAGACTGTGGCATGCGGGAGCCCACAGTCTTGGCTACAATAAGCCACACATGTTGCCGCAATGGATCGACTGTGGGATGTGGCCAGGAGCCACAGTCGAGCCATAGTGGCTAACAAAGCATTTCTATATAAAAAAAAAATTTACTTTAATCCCACCTTGATTTGAACTCCCGACCTA
>JABFPN010004081.1:0-16067 GCA_022817305.1 Leptoteleia sp. ZL-2020
AAGAAGAACCATGCTTGCATCGTACTAGATGCTCAACCATAATTCTGAATATCGCAGCGCCAACGGCCAGCGGCCGAACTTCTCTGGTACATTGAGAATGACTAGTGCGCTGTTACGCCTTTATGTTGGGATCGCCTTAACGTCGCTGGGTGTGTTAATATTAGGCTAGGTCGCCACAGTGTATTCGGAAAGTGACATTAATAATATCGTGTAAGGATTTGTCTCTTTTCTTCTTAATATAATGATAACTTGAAAGAGAGAAATAAAACATCTATAATATTTTCTGAAAATCATTTCCGAATACGCCACAATTCTGGAATCATGTGCTCCCGTAAGCATCCAATCAGAGGCCGACTGCTTACAGCGCCGGTTGCAAACATTTGTACTAATGTCGGTGTGGGACAAACACGATTTATGCCATCTACATATCACATTGCATGTATATAAGTAGCGTGTCACACTGAACATGCCTACTTGATTTTGTTCATTCTCAGAGTTAACTTGGATTAGTTACATCCTTTTAACCTGGACGGAAAGTGAGTGTGCTTTATAATTCGGACTTCACAAGTGTTCATTCGAGTGTGATCGGTTTTGTTCTTTCTCACTTGTTTAATTAAACTTCGTGAAATCTTAAAATACATCATATGTTGTATTAATTAATTGGCTCTTGTGTCATCGTTTTCGAGTTAAAAGTAAAAAAATATCTACACGTGTTTAGTAGATTGTTAATCAAGACGAAAATATATAAATCTTTTATAAAATCATGGCTGATTTTATAGTTTCTGAAGCAGAGGAAAGTAGCGAGGTAAGTTGAATAATTTTAATTTATAGTTAGTCTAAACAGTATTTCCCTTGCAATATTAATATTGAACAAAATATTTATCATAGTGTGTTATGAGTAGTGGATATTTATGGTTATTATTAATTCGTAGAGTTTTTGTTAAATATTTTGATATTTTTGTAGATATGGATTTGTTGTAAACAAAATTGGTTTTGTTGTAAAGAGATATTTTTTTGTCACATACATATTTTGATAAGTTTTATTGTTACTACTTTCTTTCATGACCAAAAAAGAATAAAATGATTCCATATATTTCCAGAAAATGTACATACGTTAGTAAATGTAAATTGTTTTCCACTTAAAAGCAATTATTGAAATATTTTCTAAAAATAGAACATTTTTTATCACGTGTCTAGTTTTATAAAAAGGTATATATTTAAACATTGGATGATGTAAATGTCTTGATTTATTAAAATAAACTTTTCTGGAAATTTTTGTTCATTGTTGCATTTGATTATAGTTTTTATATAAAAATATTGTTGCAGTAACTTCTATTTTCCACGTTTCTCTAAATCAAAATGATAACTTGAACTGAAGATAAATATTAACAAAAAATTTATGATTAGAATTAAAAAATTGTTGGTAATTATTTTGCATACATGAAATACACGTGCTTATTATTACAAATCTGCAAAAAAAAAACATAGCGCACTCTTAACCTTTAAAAGATGGTACTTCTAGAACAAAGAATTGTGCTTTTACACTTGTTGTGCAGTAAGTAGTAACATCTGGTGTTTTTTCACTGTGGGTTACTATTGGTAACTAAAATATTCCTGTAATCTGCACTGCTAGTAACATTCTGGAAGCATCCATTGATATATAACATGTTTTCTATGTATTTGTTTTAAAAACCCACAAAAATAATACATATCTTTAAAGTCATTAAAATTATCAAAGTATTTCTTACTCAGACCATTAATTAATAATAATTAAACTAAGGATTTGTAAATTTAACAATAGTATATAGTACTCAATGTGGAAAAAAGTGGTTTTAAATTGGTAACCCACAAGGACTGTTAACCTAAAACCATTTTTTTCAGTTAAGTAAGGTCACAAATAAATTGATTGTTCTAAAATCTTTATTATTTATTTATTAGGAGGAACAATTAACTCCAGTGGAACGTAAAAAGTTGAAAAAAATGAAAGTAAGAGAAGAAAGTGAAGATGAGGAAGATGACGATGACGAAGACAAACTAAGAGAGGAGCTAAAGGATTTAATTGATGATAATCCTATTGAAGAAAGTGATGGCGAAGACAGTGAAGGATCAGATACTTCTAAGAAGCGTAAAAAAAGTGATGAGGAATTTGATGATGATCGTTTGGAAGATGACGACTACGATCTATTAGAGGAAAATTTGGGGGTTAAACTTAAAAGGGTAAATATTTTAATAAATATAATAAATTGACATATTTTATGTTTATTTAAATATAAAATTCCATTTATGTTATTAAATGTATGCCTTAAAGATGTATAATATTTTCTTGAATACTCTTGGATTACTGCTGCTTAGTACCTAAATTATATACAAGATTAATGTTATTATAAATATTTCTTTCTTTACTGTCTTATGTCTTAAATATTTTTTTGCACAAAGAATACAAATTTTGAAGTAATCTTTAATACAAATAATAGAAAGCAATAGTAATATAAAAAATTTTGCCATTTCTGTATCATGAAATATATTTTCTTTTATTTTATTATTATATAAATTTGCAATTAAAAGATAACTTGCTATTGTTATATTTCAGAAACGATTTAAAAGACTGAGAAGGATTCAAGATGAAGAATCTGAAGAAGAACAGGTTCAAGAAGAAGATGAAAGAAATGCTATCGCTAATGAGTTATTTGAAGGAGGTTCTGATGAAGTAAGTATTTGTTTTTTCTACCTTAATAATATCTATATACATGTTATATATTTTTTTACTTTCTTATTTTAAATAAAAATGTGTAATTTGCAAATTTTATTCACAATATCTGTTTTTACACTTGCTCCTAAAAGGAGCGGGAAACACTAGTACGTAATAACAGTGAAGCATAAAATTATTTTTTATTTTTGTATTAATATTATATTTTGTAAAATATATTATGTAAAAAATATTATGTAAAAAATTTAACAGGAAATTAAAATAATTCTTAACATTTTTAACAACAGGAAGATGAACGAAGAAGTGAGAGAAGTCATCGTCATGAACCAGAAACTTACGGTGAAGACGGAAGCGAGGAAGATTATTCCGATGCAGATGATTTTATCGTAGGAGACGATGGAAGACCGATTGCTGAAAAAAGAAAGAAAAAGCATATTTTTTCTGATGCAAACTTGCAAGAAGCTCAAGATATTTTTGGTGTTGACTTCGATTATGATGAGTTTGCTAAATATGATGAAGTTTATGAAGGAGAAGAAGAGGATGATGAGGATGAATATGAGGATGAGGATGGCAAACGTCTCAGGCGTCCTAGTAAACAACAAAAACATAAGAAGACACGTACAAGCATTTTTGAAGTTTATGAGCCAAGTGAACTTAAACGAGGCCATTTTACGGACTTAGATAATGAAATACGTAATACTGATATGCCTGAACGTATGATTTTACGTTCCGTGCCTATAACCCCAGTAGATGAAAATTCGAACGAACTCGACGAGGAAGCTGAATGGATCTACAAGCAAGCATTTTGCAAATCTACTATTTCAATTCAAGACTCTCATTTTAACGAAGAAGCTAAAGAAAGGGCACGTAAAGGTCCGCAAACAATTGGCAAGATAAAGAAATCATTGAAGTACATGCGCAACCAGCATTTAGAAGTTCCTTACATCTCCTTTTATCGTAAAGAGGATGTTTCTCCTGAATTAAATATTAATGATCTCTGGAAGATCTTTAAATATGATGCTAAATGGTGTGAGTTGAAACAGAGAAAGGAACAACTTGTAAAGCTTTTTGAGAACATGCGCAATTACCAGTCGGAACAAATTATGAAAGATCCAGATGCGCCTATACCCGATAGTGTACGTGTTATTAAAGATGATGACATAGATCGCTTATTAAATGTTCAGACCAATGAAGAATTAAATGACGTTTACAACCATTTTAAACTCTACTACAATCAAGATATAAGGTTTATGCAAGAAATGATGAAAAGAAAAGAAAAAGAAGCTCGTCGGAATGAAAGAATAGCTAGGAGAAAGGAACGGTCGTTGGAGTCGGAAGAAAATGGCGAAGAACCACCAGATGAAGAAGAAATGGAAGTGGATGAATTGCCAGATGAAACCTTGAAACAAGCAATACGCACTGATAGCTATACTTTATGTAAAAAGGCTGGATTGGATGGGCTTGCGAAACGTTTTGGTCTCAGTCCTGAACAATTTGCGGAAAATTTAAGAGACAATTACCAACGTCATGAAGTCGATCAGGAAATCACTGAACCAATTACAACTGCAAACGAATATCTTAGTAAAAAGTTTAATACTCCGGAAGAAGTCTTGGAAGCTGCAAAATACATGGTTGCAACTCAGTTAGCACGCGAACCTCTTGTTCGAAAATGTGTCAGGGAAATGTATATGGAACGTGCTAAAATATCTGTGAAGCCTACGAAAAGAGGAATAAAAGAAATTGATGAACATCATGCCTTATATACGATGAAATATTTGAAGGACAAGCCTGTTCGTGATTTAGTTGGAGATCAATTCTTAAAATTAGTCATTGCTGAAAATGACAAATTAATCACTATAGAGCTTAGTGAGACTATTGAAGGTAATACAAGTTCAAATTACATTAATGAAATGAAGCAGCTTTACTACCGTGATGAATTTAGCAAGAATGTACAAGATTGGAACGAGTTGCGTGTTGCCAGTGTAGAGTTTGCCATCAAAAAGATGGTAATACCGGACATGATGAAAGAATTGAAATCGAATTTAATTAATGAAGCACGGGAATGTATAATGAGAGCTTGCTGTCGAAAAATATACAATTGGATTAAAGTTGCGCCATACAGTTGTGACAATTTGACCTTGGATGATAACGATGATGAATGGAGTACTCAAAAAGGTTTAAGAGTCATGGGAATAGCTTATGTTACGGATTATTCTCAAGCACCATTCGCTTGTTTAGTTGCGCCTGATGGTGAGTGCGATGATTACCTTAGACTTCCAAATTTGTTGAAGCGCAAGAACAGCTTCAGAGAACAAGAGAAAATTGCAAAAGAAGCTGACTTACTGGCAATTAAACATTTTATTTCTAACAAAAAACCTCATTTGATTGTCGTTGGTGGAGAATCCAGAGATGCTCTTAAGATTGTAGAAGATATCAAACAAGTGGTTGCTACTTTGGTGGAGGAAGAAAGCTACCCCAATATTAATGTTGAAATATGCGAAAATGATTTGTCTGTAATTTACTCAAATAGCAAGAAAGGTGAACAGGAATTTCGTGATTACCCCTTACTGCTCAAACAAGCAATCTCTTTGGCTCGACGAATGCAAGATCCTCTTGTCGAGTTTTCTCAACTTTGCACCGAAGACGAAGAAATTTTATGTCTGAAATACCATCCTTTGCAAGGAGAATTACAAAAAGAAGAGCTATTAGAGAACATTTATTTGGAATTTGTCAATCGCGTGAATGAAGTTGGCGTTGATATAAACAAATCTGTCCAACAACCATATTTTGGTAATTTATTGCAATTTGTTTGTGGTTTGGGTTCACGTAAAACACAAGCAATGATCAAGTTATTGAAACAGACTAATCAACGATTAGAAAATAGAACACAATTAGTTACGACTTGTCATATGGGGCCAAAAGTTTTTATCAACTCTTCTGGTTTTATCAAAATTGACACAAACAGCCTTGGTGACAGTACGGAAACCTATGTTGAGGTGCTTGACGGTTCAAGAGTCCATCCAGAAACATACGAATGGGCACGGAAAATGGCGGTAGATGCTCTGGAATATGATGATGATGAAGAAGCAAATCCTGCAAGTGCCCTGGAAGAAATTCTTGAATCTCCCGAAAAATTGAAAGATTTGGACTTAGATGCATTTGCGGAGGAATTAGAACGGCAGGGATTTGGTAACAAGTGTATAACTTTGTATGACATACGAGCAGAATTAAACTGTCGATACAAAGATTTGCGCATTCCTTATCAATCCCCCACTGCAGAAAAACTATTTGACATTCTTACGAAAGAAACTCCAGAAACCTTTTACATTGGAAAATTGATTATGGCCACAGTCGTCGGTATTAGTTACAAAAAATCTCAGGGTGATCAACTGGATCAAGCAAATCCGGTCAGGAATGATGAGACTGGGCTTTGGCAATGTCCATTCTGTTGGAAAAATGATTTACCTGAATTATCTGAAGTATGGAATCACTTTGACGATGGTTCTTGTCCAGGAAAAGCTACCGGAGTTAGATTACGTCTTGATAATGGAATATCTGGTTATATTCACATCAAGAATCTTTCAGACAAACATGTAGTGAATCCCGCTGATCGTGTGAAAATTGGTCAAATAATTCATTGTAGGATTATAAAAATCGAAGTGGATCGTTTCAGTGTTGAATGTAGCAGCAAGAGCAGTGATTTATTAGATCAGAAGCATGAATGGAGACCGCAGAAGGACCCCTTCTATGATAATGATTCGGAACAAAAAGATATTAATACGGAAGAAGATGCAAAAAAGATCAAACATCGGCAGACTTATGTGAAACGAGTTATTATACATCCATCTTTTCACAACATTAATTATGCAGACACTGAGAAACTAATGCAATCTGTAAAGCAAGGTGAAGCCATTGTAAGACCGAGTAGCAAAGGTTCTGATCATTTGACAGTTACTTGGAAAGTGACAGATAACATCTACCAGCATATCGATGTTCGTGAAGAAGGCAAAGCAAATGATTTTTCTTTGGGAAAACGCCTTTGGATTGGTAATGAGGAGTTTGAAGATCTCGACGAAATCATTGCTCGCCACATTAATCCAATGGCTTCACATGCTTCAGAGTTGCTTGATTTTAAATATTTCAAAGCCGATGTTGAAGGAATGAGGGATAAAGCTGAAGAAATTATAAAGGCTCAGAAAAAAGAAAATCCTCGCAATATACCATACATTGTATCAGCCTCAAAAAATTATCCTGGCAGATTCATGTTATCTTATGTTCCTGAAACTAGTTGTCGCCATGAATTTATCACTATTAGTGCGGAAGGTTTTCGTCTGCGTGGTCAAATGTTTAGCAGACTAAGCGAACTTTTCCGTTGGTTCAAGGAGCATTTCAAAGATCCTATACCAGGAAGAGCTACACCAAGTACTCCAGGAGGAGCATTGACTTCGCGCACACCATACAATACTGGAACTCCTTCTATGACATCGGGTGTGAATCAAGAAGCTATTCAAAGGGTAGTTCAAAATATGCCACATCATATGCTGCACTCCTTAACACAAGTGGCCAATCAGACACCACACTATCCTCCACATACTCCTGGAACTGTTGCAAGTTATGGAGGCATGCACACGTATCCAAATACACCTTATACACCGTCTGGACAAACGCCATTCCTGACACCTTACCAGACACCACATCAGACTCCACACCAAACACCCCATCAAACGCAACATCATGGACAACCAATTTCAAGATATGGTCATCAAACCACCAGCAATTCAGGACAATTCTTACATCCTGTACAGTCAGGAGCCATACCTTCACACAAATCCACTCCAACTCTGAGACCTGTTTCTACACCCACCGGTGAATCTACAGACTGGAAGAAGGCAGCTGAAGCTTGGGCAAGACTGAGTCAAAACGGTGATTCTCGAGAACCGTAAGTTTACTTTGTTTTCTTCACTTATTTTTCACAAAATTTGGACAGTGATCATCAAGTAAAATATTTTTTCTTTATTTTTTTACAATATGCACCTCTCTGATATGAAAAACGATTTTACAAAAATTAAGTAATGTTTTACAAAAAAAAAAAAATTAAATTTTCAAAGTCGTATTTTTAAATAAGAAATTGGTGGCAAATTTCCATTTGTGTCAAACTTGCATAAATTTTATAATAACCGCCATTATTATTTTGATCAGAAATTTAATGAACAGAAGATGCAATAATTACAAATAAAACATGCAATATTGCAAACAATAAGACAAACTAAAATGCAATTATTCTAAATAAAGAAATCTTACAATCTAATGAGTTGCAATTGAAAAATTACAATTAAAAATATATAAGTAATATTTATAAAATTAAATTTATATATTTGCATTTTGCAGTACTCCAAGGTATGATGATTCTCGAAAATCTTCACGAGGTTATAATGATAAAGGCAGATCTCGCAACAGGATACAAAATTCACGGACTCCGAAATACAAATCACCGAGAGGCACGCCATATACTAACTCTAGTCCTCGGAGCATGTCTCTCAGTGGTGATGGCACTCCATTATACGATGAAAGTTAAAATTTTTAATTTTTATTACGTTTGTTATTAGCATTGTAAATGATATACATAGACTTCAACGTTCATCTATGAATCATAATATATACTAATATTTATTGTCAATAAATAATTTTTGTGATACTAAATAAGCAAATGTATGTATGTATATATACATATGTCAGACGATACAATGAATATATCTGAAGATATATTTAAAAACATTAGAATTTTCTGTTTATCGTTCGACTGTATCTCAAACTTCTGCATTTAATTACGAATATGAAAAGAAAAAAATATTGTATGAAACTCTTAAAAACCTTCGTGAGTTTAGAAATATTACTTCAAAAAATAATACTGATAAAAAAAAAAGAAAGAAAACGTCTTTCAACACACAAGATTAAACTTCCATCATTTATAAAAAAACTAAGATTAAATTTATATACATATGTATATATAGTTAATAGTTAAGTATAGTTAAGTATTTTTAAGTAGAATTTACTATATTGTATATACAGCATTATATCAGTGCCTCAAATTTATAAAATGTAGTGAATTTTGCAATACCAAATTGACTGTATGTAAATAGGAATTTCCATTATTTTCTACGTCTCTAGAATGTGAATGAGTATGTGATTCAATTAATTTTGAATATAGTTAAAATAACTTATTATTTGTTATAATTATTATGTACAAAACTTCATGTTCATACAAGCCGAAATGTTTTTCGTAGCATACATAATAATTTCAAATAATAAGATTACACTATAGTGATACTACTTTATATAATTTTACATTAGTTTTATCATTACATACATTTTTTCGTATATTGTATAATGAAAGTAATTTGCGTACGTTACTTTAATTTCTACTTTTGAAATTGTCAATACACTTTAAGCTCCCATTTTCGCTATTCTCATTTTCGTCAGATTTTTTCTTCACTTTTGTCGGAAATGTTTAACCAAATAACTGAATGTCGATGGTGGGAAACTTAAACTTGCTTAGTTTATTAATAATTGATTTCAACGAAAATGGGAGCGTTTCTGGTCTCGAACAAAAAGAAAATGGGAGCTTATATTGTACTATAGAAATACTCAATTTTATAATTATGATTACTTAGTTTGTAGATTATATTACGTTTAATAAATCATTGCAATTAGTTTGGTTATGTATTTTATTTATTTTAACACTCCTAAATAATACTAAATATATGTAAACTTCATGCATATAATAAAAATATTTAATTATAACATTTTACATAAGTTACATTGTTATAATTTAAATTAATATTTAATCAGAGATGGAAAATTATAGTTTCTTTACTCTTTTTTATTTATTCTTTTTTTTTTTAATTTCATATTGCAACCTGTCCTGTTTACAATAGCCTTATGATTTAATTAAATAGAAAAAGAATCAAAATTGAACATCGAAAAAATTAACCTTTGTCTATGATTATTCGTTAACAATAAAATCGTATCATTGATTCTTAAAGTGATGTTCAAGGTATTCCGTAATGGATTTAATATCTTTTATAATCAAAATTTAATTGCACTCGATTTCCACACATTTGCATTTCACTTATTTTCTCTTCCACACATTTGCTTCTTTTTCTTCCATACATTTGCTGAAATCTGACTAATGAGAGAATTATAATTTAATAAAAGATACATGTACTTTATTATTATTATTATTATTATTATTATTATTATTATTATTATTATTATTATGTTGTTACAAATTTTATACAAAAATGGCAGGGGGTAATTTGAAGTTAATGAAAAATAATTCACAATTATATGTTAACAATTACCCTTTAAGTAAGTTTTTTAGATCGAAATTAATTATTTTGATGCAGTTGATGATTTTTAAACTTTATTGCATTGAGTTCATCACCCTGTGTTCTGCAATTTGCAGATGTCTCTCCTGGTTGAATCATGAATTCTAAAGTACTTTTGGATGTTGACATAAACTGTGGCCTTTGCATAAAGAATTCCCTTGCTAAAAAATAATAAAATATATTACTGTATGAATATATTGCTGTAAATTTAATGAAAATGTATTAATTAGCGAATTTAATTTAAGATTTATTTAAATAAATAAGAAAGCCAAATTATTAAAAGCAATTAAAATAGAATGGTATTTTTTAAACTCATAACATAATATCAAAGGAAAGATTATTAGACGTGCAACTTTTTATGCAAAAAATTCGTTTTAAATAGCTTACTTACTAATACAATTAAATATGGTTCATTTAATAAATTAAGTACAAAATTATTAATTCTTTATTTACTATGTGTTAATGACTGGTACATTTCACTACTTTTAATCAATTGAATTGAACAATACAATTATTTTAAACACAATAATACTTGTAATAATAGTACTAAACGTTACCATTTTTATGCTCTTTACAAACTCTTATGAACAGATTATAATAATAAATATAATTTTTAGTAATTTTCATGGTGAAATGAAACTTAGAAGTATATTGAATACTTCTATTTATAAAGTGAAATAAAACACCTACAATATTATGAATGATTACGTATTTAAAACTTAATTTATTGTATTCAATTTCACTAAAGAAATTATTAGGGAAATCCGATGAGAAATCTTTGTTTAATTTATTGCTTTTTTGTTTATGTGATATGATTATGAAGAAGTAATCCAAGTAATGAATCATGAAATTTGTAAAAAGTATACTGAAAACAGATAATGAATGGTAAGTATAATTACTGTTGTTCAGTTGACGAAGAACAGGTGGACACCTTTGTAGCAAAGCTTTTCTGTTAAGAGTTAAAGAATAGATGCCTCTTTGGTGATGAATAATTTTATCTTTGTCATGATACATTCTCAATCTGTATAATTGGTTTTATTAGTCACGTGTAACAAGATTTTACTTAATAGCAAATATTTTAAATAATCATCTATAAAATTACATTTAATGATTCAGAAAATGTGTTGAAGCCAATAACTGTTGTATTAAAGTTTTATTTAAAATTCAAAATAAAGGCAAACCTGATTAATGATTTATTCAGAAATATATAAATTAAACATAATTTTAACATAAAAAATAAACTAAATATTAGTAAAGTCTCTAATCAATACCTTTGCTGGTCTCCAGCTTGCCATAAAGCTTTTTCAATATTCTCAAGCCATGTTTGCTGGTGTCCAATAACTGATCCTGGACGACATATTCTTAACCAAGCTATAGCTTCTCTTGCTGTCATTTTATAATGTTTTATTATATATGATGCAATTAGAGATCCAGTTCGGCCAAGTCCAGCCTGAATTATAAAATTAATTATTAGAAGTATTTATTCTTTTAAATTGTTAAAAATTTTATTTCATTATCAATGAAAGATATACATTAACTTAAAATAACTGTAACGTTTATACCCTGTTAAAAAAATTTAGCTGGGATCCTTTTTATTTTTATAATACTTTTCAAAAGAATCAAAGCAATTATTAATAATACATATTTTTTAAATATTATTTGTTTATTATACGTGTACTTTTATATATTTATTACAGTACCTTACAATGCACTGCAATCGCACCATTTGCAGTTTCAGCCAAGTGTAGAAATTCCTTTAATTGTGTTGGCATTGGAATGCTTCCATCTGGTATAAATAAATCATAATGCGCTATTCCAGCTGTTGTAAATCTAGTTAAAAAATGATTATTATGATGCAACTTAAGAATGAAACGTTTTTCAAATCAAAAGCATAAACAAACATCCTTGAAAACACGCGAAAGGTCAACTTAATATAATAAAAACAATAACAATGTTTGCTATTGTTTTTATTTTTGTTTTAAATAGCTTTTTATCCACTTGAAAATTTAAGTAACATAAAGTTTCTTTGAATTCTTTTATTTTGAAAACATTTCATACTTCGGCCCCATATTATTATGAATATTTTATATTCTATATTACTTAATATTTGTGAAAATTAATTTGAATTTCTTGAAATTGTAAATTGGGTTAATTTAATTTAATGAAATTAACAGTTTTTATGTGATTTTAACATTGCAATTAACGTAAGTACTAGCATTTAACTTATCTTCTGGTTTTCCAATTACAAATAAATACCACAGTTTGAATTAACTTTGTATATAAATACTGTTATATATAATTATAAGAAGTAATGTTATTATATAAATACCTAGAAGCAGGATAAGTATCTCTGCTCAGTCTTACAACAGCTACAACATTTTTTCTTAAAAAGTAATCAATATAACGCTCGGGCGGCTGATAAGGTGTGCAAAATTCTACGCTTGGCCCCAAAAAAGCAATAAATTTTTGTGGTACTATCCAATGAAGATCTCCTTTCATTAAATGTGCAAATCTATCATATTCATTTATATCAAAATCATTAAAGTTTACGAATCCATAGAACATAGCTTTAAAAATGGCATGAAGACAATCTAAAAGAATAAATTACTTGAAATACAGCTTTTATTTTATTTTTGTTTGCTTGTTTTAAAGTCTAACAGTTTACCATACCAAGCAAATTAATTGTGTAACGAGAAACTTTAAGGGATGCATCTTGAAATGGTATTAGCGGTGGTAAACTGGATGAGGTAAAAGTGTCATAAAGTTCTTCAGGAGCTTTATTCAAATATATTACAGCATAAGATGCTATCAGAAAAACTGCATTTGCTCTCTTTTGACCATTTAAGCACGTATAATGAACAATTCTTTTTTCCCTGAAAGCTGGGTGCTTCAGTTTTTCATTTACTAAACAGCAATACCTTAATAATATAAATATTTCAAAATTATTAAACATTTAAAAATTTCATACTCTTAAAGTTAATTTAAATTAAGCATTTAAATTTATACAGACTGAAATGACAATATAAATTGTTGTTTTATTGATATATAAAGTTTTAGTTCATAGCTTCATAAACTTACTTGTAAAGACACCCAAGATTCAATGGACCAAAATCATTATAGAAATTTTTATACACCAATTGATTATCTATACTGAAGAAGTGTATATATGGTGTGTCATTTAAGACTACATCTTTTTCAAAACGTGAAGTTGCAAAATAAAATTTACTATCAATGAATTCAACAACATACGTGATGCCACAATGATTAAAAACGTCACCCATTCTATTAAATATTTTTTTAAGCGAACAACAGGTATTGCTCAATTACTTTAACTGCAAAAGGATTATAACAATTAAGTGAAAAAACATTAGCAGTACTTTTGTGAGAAATGAAAAGGAATATAAATTAACCTATAATACGTTATTTTAATCTCAACTTACAGTTCATTATTAGAAACACATGTTTTATTTTTTTAATTTTTTTCGTAGACAATTTTCGGATATGTACATTAGTTATTTTGTTATCCAATATTACACTAACTACATGATGATAAATAAATTAATATATCTGGAATTTAGACAGCCAAATTAAAACCTTTATGTCATTATCATTTCAAGACAATTATCGGATTGTCATTTGTTTTTATTATAAAAATAGAAGATACCTTACACCATTTGCACATAAATTCTCTTATTTATGGTCACTTATTTTCGATCAAAGGATGTGTTCAATAACAGAAAACGAAATATTTGTAATCATCTCTATCTCTGCTTTTATTTCAGACTATGTAATATACACATACTTAAATCGTGTAATATACTATATGTTGATATACAGCGGCATTCAAAACTTGGCAACTGTCAATCGGATCAAGAGTGCAGCTTTTAAAACCAAACAAAACAACTTCATTTGTACGATAGTAATCATATTACCTTATTTCTTCATTTTTATATTAATAAAAATTTAATGGTGCAAATAAGAATCCACTAGATTCAATTTTAATCACATATTTTTCCTTTCTATGCTTGGAACATATTACGAGCAATGAAAAAAAGGTTACGGTAACCTCTCCTCCTTCTTTTTACCTTTTAATATTTATAGTGATTTATCTTTACAGTTTGCAACCATGCTATTGTCGTTTAATTATTACATTACTTTTGCATTAGAGAAAGGAATGAGAAGAAATCAAAAAGGTAAGGACGTGAAAATTAATTTGCACTGGAAAATAAAGCTTTAAGCTGGAACACTAATTACTGAATAAATTTTCTAAGTTCGAAGTAAATCGTGTGGAAGAGAAATTTAAAAGCTACATCTTGGTACATGCTCGTGTCAAACAAACAATATATCTATATATATAAACAAATAATTGATCAAAACTATCGTTTTGGCATTTCCATCGCAATTTTTGTATATAATAATTTAAAGCACTGACTATGTGAAAAGAACCCCAAAACGGCTACCCAACTTGTTATTTCCCTTCGCCCGCGCGTCGTGCGACATTTGTGGTCACTTAAATTTGTATTTTAATTGCGATATGCATTAAATCGCAACTAACGAAGATTGACGATGGGGTTCAATAGTTTTGACAGAAGTACATTTTTTTTTTAGTACACGATTATAATTTTATTTTAATTATTGCAAGTTACAAGTCTACAAACTTTTCTATTTTCAATTGAGAGCGGTGCGAAGAAGTTCAGTGTGGTTGTTATACGCGAGATCCGAGATTCTTTGTTGCACCGCAATCAATTGAAATTACAATAACAAATTAATCCAAAATGCACCCTTATTCTATAATTCAACAGTATCAGATCGGTTCATCTTTATAAATGCATAAATGATTCGCAGTTTATCTGATAATCGTAAATCACACGTATTGCATCACTTTCAAATAAAAAGAACAATCGTATTTAGCGGATAATAAATAGAATCTAAACGTATTTACAGTTACGGATTCGCATGAGTCTGCATAATAGTCTCTACGTAAATATATTTATATATAACTATGTATATTTACTATACTATACATGTGTCTTTGGATATATTCACTGCGCTAAATGACAATTCTCGTTGCGCGAATATTCTTTGCTTAATTGCTACAAGGTTCCCATCAAAATCTCGAAAATGATATAAATTTTGCGACGAATTAAATTAAGGTGAATTATCAGTGTTGTATTCATGGAATTGGTTACGTCGCATTTCAAAACCATAAATGACTTTATGTACTGAATCACATTCTACCAATGCTATAGAATTGATGTACGTTGACCGATTCTTAAATCTTGTCGTTTAAACAATTATAAATAACAAGACCCTGATTCCGTGAATATAGCACTGATATTTCACCTTAATGAAACATTTCATCTAACTATAGAGATCTTTTCGTATGTACACATTAATTCGGGTGTATGACTTAATACACATCTATGATATTAAATGATATTTATGTACATTGAAATAGTAATCGTACTTAAGTAGAAAGTTGTTAAAGTAAAGGTCGTTCACATTAATAATTTTATAAACGAATTCAGATTCTGCTCTTAAACTAAATTATCGCATACAATCTATAATATGGGAGAGGAGGGGAGGGGGTATTTTATTCAGTTTTATACTATGTGACGTAATATTTACAGGAAGAATATACTGATGAACGCATTTTTTAAACGTACGATTTCTTTGGACTTCATATTTTTGAATACTTTAACAATTTTAATACAATATTTATATTAATGTATCCTTTTTTCACAATTGTTGTTTTGTGAATGAAGATATTAATGAAATTAAAGAACAGTATTGGTGAAATGTTGTAAATGCCCTAGTAAAAATCAAACATATATGTTCATATATGGATTAAGAAAAAACATATATGGTCATATATGTATTAAGAAAAACATATATGTTCATATATGGATTACGAAAAAAACATATATGGTCATATATGGATTAAGAAAAAACATATATGTTCATATATGGAT
>JABFPN010004082.1:0-16065 GCA_022817305.1 Leptoteleia sp. ZL-2020
AAACCACCGATTCTGTCGTATTTCAGCGTTCAATCGGTACAGAACCAGTTGTTAGCCAGTACTGAATCTGTACTGGTTAACAACTGGGCCATAGTACGGCCAACGTTATCATCCCAGTACTGTGCCAATACTGGCAGACAACAGAATCTGTACAGCTGCCAGTACAGGCAGTACGGCCGCCAGTACTGGGCCAGTGCTGGGCCGTATTGTAATTTCCACATGGGTAGCCTTATGTTCTAAAATATTATAAAAACAATCATCTCATAAAACGATTTCTTTTTTTTTGCGCATCGAGGACAATGCTCCTTCTGAGCGGGGAGGATTGTTACGTCCGCGCTGACGTGACCAAGAATTCTTTTGATCAATTATTTTGTCTGTAAAATTATCATCGGCGCCCGGTTACAGATAAAGTAAAATATTAAATAACTTTCGAAGCATAATTTAATCGGAGAAGTGTTTATGTGATGAATGTTTAGGATCTTCGTAGCTTGATCTCACGCCAACGAAGATCCTTTATTCTTGTACCCTTTATAAAGGAGGGATTCGCGAAACCGGGGTCACTTGTTACGGTTACTTGTCACTGTTCACTTGTATCCGCATCATTCTTATGTCACTAATATTACATATGTGGCGACGCATCTGTAACACTAGATTAATAAAATGCAGTATAAGTGAATTAAACATTGTAATTCTATGTAATCTTGAAGTCCATAACAATATATTTTGTATTCGGAATCGTAGTCAATAAACTCCTTTTTCGTTACAAAGTATTCTCTTCCATTAATCAATTTTAATATTTCCTACATTATTTTATTAATACATTTTAGATGCTTTTAATTATGTAATAATGAAACGTTAGCAAATAACATATTTATTATAATTAATATCACTTAAAATGTTTTACAAATATTATTCAAAATCCTTTTTCAATCACAGCAAGAATTACAAGACAAATACTTCATGTATACAATTGTTATATTATTATATTACAATAGAATTAAATTTAATAGAATACATCATAAAATTGAATTGTGTAAATTATAATTAAAAATTAATAAAATAATCTGATTGTTAATATTTAATTATTTATTTTTTTCAAAGAATGCAAGAAATAATTGTAATATATTTAAAATTATTTTCTCTTAGAGTACTGCTGGAAATTATAACGGTCTTTGGGGGAAGATAAACAAAATAGTGAAATTAATATTACTTATGATTCAGATGAGACCAAGACCAAGACCAAGACCAAGAAAATTGGCTGTCAATTAGACGAAATGGTGCAGAACATGTGGGCGTAGTCAATAGTATCAATAACTTGGGGCAAAGGACGGTTTTGTGCCCTTAAACGTCATGCCCGGTGACTATTCTCATACTACAATATCTAACTTTTTTACTCTTATCCGTTGACAAACCAAAGATGGCTGTAAATTAGACGCAATAATGTAAAACAAATAGGTACAGTCAAAAGTACCAATAACGAGGGGCAAAGGGAGGTTTTTACCCCCCCCCCAACCTTCATGCCCGGTTACTGTTCTCATACTACAATATATAACTTTTTTACTCCTATTCGTTAACAAACCAAAATTGGATGTAAATTAGACAAAATAATTTAATTCAAGTAGTTATAGTTAAAAGTACCAATATTAATTATAATATTATATGAAAATTAACATTAATTTATATTAACAAAAAAATGCAATAGTGTTGTAAATATCACACGACTCTTTATTTCTAGATTACTTTTAAAATATATATCTATATTATATTTAAATATGAACATAATTTTTTTAAATAGTAATTTTTTACGAATGTTTCATTTTTTTATATATTATGCATTAATTTATTGTCATTTATTATGATTAATAATAAATAAACATTAATAGAATTCAATTAGTTATATATTACAGTGCACAATATGTTTATATTTAACTATAATATGAATGATTTTAATAAATATTTTAATTGCTGTATTTAAAATATAATAATATTTTTTTTTAATTATATTACATACATTTGAAATATTACATTAGTATTATATTTATACATATTTTAATGAAAAACAAGTTTTATTACTTAAGAATGATAACTCATTTTATAAATTAATAGCTTGTTACGGGTGAAACAATTTTTATTAAAGATATGCATAATATGTAGACGTTCATTATTCAAAGCACGCGCTCAATTAACTTTTCTCACGAAATGTGTCAGTGTTCGATTTTCATTATTGAATTACTGACATTATATTATTTCGTTATCGACGGTTCTTTACCACGCGGATAGTGTTTTCGTCAACTATTTCGCTTACGCGACTAAAGAGGCGCTGTCATATTATCGCTCTGTTGCCATTCATGCTGTTGGTGCATGCTGTAATTATGTCAAATATCGCATCACTGCCCATCGCTGCTAGTGAGAAGTTTATAGAAAATATTTTCAGTGATGCCTATATTTTGCTATTAAGTATTTCTTGTGCAATTTTCTCATCTCGTTAATTACACCATGAAAATCGTAATAAATGTGTCATTCGGTTGCCAACATGCTAGCTAGATTTTAAAGAATATAACTGTATTGTTAATTATGTTTATTTCATAATGGTACAACACTGTTGTGTATGTAAAAAAAGTTGGGGTGAAGATTTAAGGAGATCATTTCATAGGTAATCATAGGAATATATTTATATATTATAACTTAACTTTTTAATTATTTTATTATTGTTTATGCAAAATATATTGTATAAATTGACAAGGTATAACTTTGGCTAAATTGCAGTTTGTGACTTGTAATTGAATCTATCTGTGGAACTTGGACAGAAGAAAAAAAAGTTAACTTAATACCATTAGAATGAAAATAAGAATGAGAAGGATCGCAACATTTAAATTTTAAAATAGGTATTTTTATATTCATTTTTTAGCATTTTTATTTTCATTTTAATGTTATGAAGTTAATTTTGTTCCTTCTGTTAAAGTTTCATAGCCAACTTTAATTATGGGTCGTTAACTGCAGTTTTACCAAAACTAAGTTCTTTTTGCACTTTAATTAAGTGGTGTTTAAATGCCACTTTACATGCATGTGTTAAGACAAATTAATTTATTGCTCACTTATGCAATATACTATTGTCTAAGGTTTTCTTTGTCTTTAGGTTTCCAAAAGACAAAAGTAAAAGAGATCTATGGTTAAAAGCAATAAATAAGATTGAAATTACAAAATCAATGGTACTCTGTTCTGATCATTTTAGCAAAAATAGTTATAAAGAAACAATTGGAGGAAATCGAACATTAAAAAGGGATGCTATTCCAAGACTTGATACTGAAATAGAGGAGGATCAAGTAATAAACCTTACCAAAATATAATATGAATTGTTTTCTGGACAGATGACAATTTAAAGCAACTAAATATATAATTTATCAATTGCAGTATCATGCACACAACAAAATTACATTTTAATTATATAATATATGATATTTATGAAAATATTACATCTTAACAAATTAACTTTATTTATGTTTCAGATTGATATAGTTGAACATGCAATTAAGATTGAGCCTTTTTTGGAAGAAACTGAAACTAATGAATCTGAAATATCTAGCAATAACAATCAAAAGAAAAGGTTTCAATATATATATATATAGACTCATAAAACGTATGTTTCTGTGCCTCACCCTCAAATTTATCAACAAGTTACACGCTTGAAATTTATATTATGTTGTAATTTGAAATTGACCAATAGAAAATTCTCAGGGAAGGAGATATGCCCCCTTACATTTGTTTTTTGTAAATCTAACTAAACTAACAACACATGGGCAAGGGCCGTGGTGATCAGGAGTATCCCCAAAATGAATGTTTCATATATAATTATTTCGAGAACGTCCTTGGCACAACTCCCCACCGAGAATTTTCGATTGGTCAGTTTCAAATTTTCCAACAACATTAAAATATTGTAACATAATCTAGTTTTCAGGAGTATAACTTTTGGATGAAATTGAGAATGCGAATTGAGGATGTGTCCCTGAAATATACAGTTCATGAGTTTATATATATATATATATATATATATATATATATATATATTAACACTATTGTAAATTAATATTTTTTGATTCTTATAAGTTGAATAAATTTATTTTTAATGTCACAGAAAACATGAAAATAATCCTTGGGCCGATGAAACAGATGTAAATTTTTTGAGGTACAAAAAAATTGAGGATGTTAACTGGGATACCATAGCTCACAGTCCAAAGAAGACAAAATTGTGTTGGGAAGTGGCAGTGGAAATAATTCAAGATCAAAAGAGGGAAATTAAAAAGCTAAAAGAGAAATTAAGGATGTTAGAAATAAAATCAAACAAATTTAATTTGAATGTTCAATCAAACGTATGATTGTCATCTAGATCAATCAAGAGAAATAAAATTTCACGTCAATAATTGAAAAACTATATTAATTTTTCATCACTCGAGGAAGAATGCCGTTTTATTTTGTTGAAAGAAGTTTTGGGAAAATGGTGTTTTTCACTCTTTGGCAATGAAAAATATCTAATGCACTAGTAGTTTCACAGACATTCCTATTGGATACAATACAAACCTCGGCTATGAGTTATATTGTAAACTTCACATAGGAGGATAAGAGGATTTCCATTTGATATTCTATTTATGTCATTAATTTATTTGTTATAAAATTGGACATTATAACAATTATCTTTCAATCACCAGATGGCTTTCAATCATTGTTTCAAATGTGTGTGAAACTGTTGAATGCAAAAGTAGAAATAAGAAATATTTAGACTACATTAATATAAGCAAATGTAAATATATTTAAGTATTGTACAATATACTAATAATACTTTTTTACAGAAATAGTTATTAAATGTTTAAAATGATGTTATTATAAATCATTATTGCTTTTACAGAAAATTTATTGAAAGGAAAGTTTCAATAATGAAGCATAAGCACAAAATAACAAATTTCAGTTTTGTTGTATACATAACTGTTGTAAAATAACTGTTTTTTCATAATGTAAAATGCATTTATAAATTTATTTTACAAATTATTGTTTTTATATGCAAAACAATAGTTTTTACTTATTAATAGTAATTATAAAAAATAAATTAAATTTCGATTTAAATAATTTTTTTTCCATTCCACATTTAAATAGTGTTAAATATTTTAACATTTAAATAAATCTTTAAATAGAGAAAATTACTTCATTTTGTATTATATCAATCTTTATATTAATCTATTTTCAAGGAAAAAGTAAAAATTAAACCGAGGTTGAAATTCTTGACAAATTTCAACTGAATATTTATGATTAAGGAAATCATATTCTTGATATTTAATATCAACTTATTTCTTTTTATTGCAGTTTTTGTGCCAGGAAACATAAGATAGGTGTCATTAAAATGAATATGTGGAATGGATGTTTGAATAAGAATTAATCCTGTATGATACATAATTATTTTATTAAATTTCACCTACAAACAACGAATCACAGAACGTTACATTAAAGTTCCTTATGTCAATCTATCGTAGCTCATATATTTTACAAGTAAATAATCATATATTTATACCTATTACATTAGAGTCTTATTTATTAAAATATCGGATAGAGTAGTCCAACATTATGTATGCTTCGTGTAAATTGAATTCACCTAAAAATAGGATCTTCTCTTCTGCAGTGTTCGTTCATTGTTTATAAGTGTTCATTGCGTATAGAAGTGGTATATTATAGGTACTTGATTTTGTCCATTGTACTGTAATTATCATCTCCCTTACAATCTTTTTTTAATTTTTTTTATTTTTATGTTTAACTCTTACATTCTTTGCTTTATATTTCTTAAGAGATATAGATCCTTACATGAATATACATAAAATTACATACATCCATATAAACATCTCGAGTGCACCTTTCGTAAAAACATCGCAAAATCGGCATTAAAAAACGGCGTCACGACAAAAGGCTGTTAAGTACCGGGACAAAATAATATCGACATTTATACATGAAATTTGCAACTGTTTCATTTCATTTTTTCATATAAAATTTTCTTCACTTTACTTTTTCTGTTTTACTTTTATTTTAATTAGAAGGCAACACTTCGTGGTTAATTATGAAAGGCAATTTGTTTTGTATCATCCGGTATGTCCGAGGTCCCAGGTTTACAATGAATGATTTTTTGCTTGGGACTATCGCAGGCATTATTGGCAGCTCTGGATCACTGTATCAACCTTGGTTATTGTTATTTTTTTATTTACTTTACTTTTTGTATCGTTACTTAACGTTTCCTCGACATAAGTATTCTTTATTTTTTTTCCAAATAAATCTCTATTCGTATATACAAATCTTAAAACGTAAAAAGACTCATACACTCACACTTCCCGGGGTGTTAATAAATTAATTTCCATAGCATTATCGTACACCCGGGGACAAGGGGACTTCGGAAAAAATCGTGCAATATTTTCCGCTGTAAAATAGTACGAGATTCGAACGATGAAAATACTTGACATATAGTGACAACATTAGAAAATACTGCCAAATTCGCTTCCATTCTCCCCGAATTAAAACTTTTTCCATATATATATATATATATATATTTATATATAATCTCACAGACACACAACAACGCGCGTTATTTATTACATAACGTATTACATATACATACATGTTATATGTATATGTATATATACATATAGTTTAATATATAATTATTTATTTTCAATAATTTGTATGAATTAATAACATTACGGTGACGATCTGTAAATAACATCTTAGACCTCGTGTATGTATTAGCCAGCACCTTCTTACGTCGTCGTACCTCTGATCAGTGAAACTAATTTTTTTTGTATTTGAATTACTTACTTATCCCCCTGTTTCTTTCTCTTTTCGATCATCTTATAAAAAATATAGCGTATCCTTCCCTGAGCTCACCCCAAAAGAAACGAATCCGGCTTTCCGAACCCTTTTCACAGCCCTCATTTCACTTTAATTTTCGCTTCACTTTCAACTTGACATTCCGACGACATTTTCTTCAATAATGTCACTTTCTTGGGGGAACACTTATTTCTCTTCGAATTTTTTTATGCAATAAATAATTTAACAATTTCTCGAAATGTACAATTTTACATGTTAAGTAATTTGACCGTGTCCACTTTAGCAACTCTCTTTCTTTCGATTTTACTTTGAAGATTGCAGTCGTCGCAGCATTAAAAGAGAATTTAAATTTTGTACAAAAATTTATCCGAGACGCACGTTTTTTTACTTATTTTTTTTTATTGTACACGAAGTTTCTAGGATCTGTAAGAAATAGAAAAAAGGAAGAGGACAGACTTCGCATTTAATACAAACAGTATAAATGGAGAGAGACCTTTGGAAATGTTTTTGTTTCCTTCGGACAGTCTTTTGGTTTTTTTGAAAATTTGAAGAAGTTACGTAATTTCAACGACTCCGTTCTTCAGATAAGAAACTGATTTGAGCACATTGCCTCCGAGGTCGAATCACGCAACAAATATACAATTTTATCTCAATCGCGGACTTTTCGTTTCACGCAACAGCATTAAAATCTGCAATCTCGCAACAAAGATAATATTTCTGAAATGGAAAGCAAAATATTCGTTCCTCGTGATTTTTAATGTACGGTCAATCGAAGTGATTTTGGTTAACGCTAAAACAACGAAGATGTTTATTTTTGTTTGTTGTAAAATGTATTCGTCGAATTTTTTGTTCGTTTCAGTCAGAAAGCGAGGATCGTAAACAATGGTACAAACAACAAATTGCAATAAAAGTGCCCTAATTACATTCGCGAGCGATACTGTGAGCAAAATAATTCGTTTCGATAGTAACGGTTGCACTTCGTCGATGTTTAATAGTTACTACAATTTTGGGCATATATGTAATATAAATTATAATTTTTTTTTACATTTATATTTTTCCACAAAATATAAAAATTATCTCCAGTGTACATCGAAAATAATATTTTGAATAGTAACTATTAAACGACGAAATTATTAATATTTATAAATACATCCAAAGTAGCATTTTGGGACTATTATACACATAATATATCGACTTCGAGGACAAGTGTTGCCTTTGAAGACGATCCTCAAATACACGCGCAAGTAAGGGACCAACACGGCCCTGAGGACAAAGTCATAAGTTTAGTTTTGTAGCGTAACCACCCCGCTGAGAATTTTGGATAAGCTAATATTAAATTTCTCTCTTAAATTTGAAAATTATTTGGATTTTAAATCTTCAGTCAAGTACCAAGACAGAGAAAAATAGTACGGGTCCTCAAATGCAACTTTGGACGTGAATATATATATATGTCTTTTATATTTATTTATTTAATTATATGTATGTAAATAATAAGATTCGTTGCTATGTACATATCATCTGACCTTGAAACGCAACCTTACTCGAAGAAGACGAATTACCGGATAACACAAGGACCATAAAGCTACTGATTAACTATACTACGGTTTGTTTAACATCGTTATGGTTATCAGTAGAAATATACAAATAAACGATTGTACTTTAACAATATAATTTAAAAACAAAAGGTGTTGGGTGTTTGCGTGTGATACTTAGCACAGATAAAATATATACAGTAGATTGAAAATAACTTTACAATTTTATAACTATAACAATGAAACACCAACGCTTAGATGTTAAATGTACATTAAGATCATAGGTCGTACAGGTGGTAACTCTGTTTAGCTGCTTGTATACTCATAATTGTTTATCAAGAAATTTTCTCCCAAAGTAAAGTGAATATTTTTATTATAATTTCTTGCAAACGCCATTTACAATATTAAAAAATTTTCTGTCCGTAGTTATGATATCAATTAAAATAAAATCTCATTTTTTGTTTGAATTGACTTCACAACAGCTCACTAAAGCTTCATAATCACATATATCATATAAATCTTGTTGAATTATATGAATTGACAAAGTCAATTTTGCATTTATGAGAATTCGCTATTAAAAATTTAGACTAAAATGATTTTTTCATTTATTAGAATAATATTCACTTTTATTTAAGAAAAATTCACTTTCGGCTATACGTGCTAACGTCGACCGATCATCCAAGTATTTTGTTCGTTACGCGTAAACAAATCGGACGACGTGATTCTAGCCCGATACCTTTCAATTTTGAATTTATATACGTTAAAAGCGATGTTAAGGCAATCGCCCACCAACGTTGATCTAATAAATTTTAACCTATATTTTACAGCTCTCAACATTGATTCGTTGTCAGGTTAACATCTTTTCTGATATAAAATCAAAATTACATCTCGCTAATCCCCCATTCAATTCCTGGGTACTGAAAAGCTTTGCCGAGGATTTGAACTCGCGGAACCTTTCACTTATATCAGAGAACCATACAAGTTACTTGGACCTAACTCCAGGTGAGATAAAGTTTAAGTCGGGCAGTTACTTAATCGTTTACATGAACCTTATTATGAAATTACCCTTTTACTAGCCGAGGTGAGGACATATAATGAAAAATAATCAATCTTATTACGGTAAAATTCTATTATAATATTCTTAACTGTCCCACGTAATTAATCACCGTTTACCATTATCTATTCTAAAATTGATCATTTTCAAAACCGTTCTCAACTAGCTTAAGAAGAAAGCAATTTTCCATATGATAATTGTCTGACTGAATACATCAATTTCATGAGCATTTGTGTCTATATTCATTACTTGGTCGATGCTGGGGTTGCTCACCGAAAACTAGTTTCTCCGACTAAATTTCTCCTAGGGTCGGTTCGTCCCAAAGACTCCTCCTAAGTCTTCGGGTAGTGCAAGAAACAACGCGTCCGGAGTGCTTTAGAGAGTCGTCGAGGTGGTGCCAGATTGACACGCAGTCCTGGCGGCGATTTTCCCCCAGGAACCGACTTTTCCCGCGGAGTTTCACGCTCCTGTACAATCGATCTCGACAATGTCCTTGGGAACGTCGACGAACTGGTACACCAGCCTTTGACCGTCGACTTTGGCGAGGATGCCGCGCTGGTAATAATAGCGCAGGGCGCGCCCCATTGTCTCGTAGTTCATGTCCGGTTTGTTTTTGTGCAATCCCCATAGTCGTGACACCGCTTTGCTGTCGACCAGCTTGAATACGCCTCTCTCTCGGTTCGTCCATTTGATGTACCGGGGACAATATTCCCGGTCCTGCAGAAGCTTCAGCAGGAACTCCCACAGATAAGTGGTAGAGCCCTCGCGAGACTTTCGCTTCACGGCGGCACCCTCACCCTGTCGCGCCTTTTTCAGCTTATTCTTCTTCGCGCGGCCAGGGTATCCCAGTTCCAGGAGATAAAGATCGTCCGAAACTGAACTTGTGGCCGCTTGGATGACGCTGGTCGGTACGCCGCCTGGTCCTCGGGGCGGGCTGGGTGTGCAGGGAGTCGCAAACTGTCCACCACCTCCATACATTGAATTAACGTAGCTGCTGTAGCTTTCTGATACTGCAATAAAACGATAAAATGTCAAAATAATGCTTGGAATAAGAAGTTGTTTTTACGATAAGAAAAAAAGTTGGAATAACAATTATTATGACCCAGTATAATAATAGTTTATTATGCACCAATCAGATACAACATAATAATCGTATCCCAATTGTTTACAATCTATTAATTTTACTTATATTTCTGAGCAGTGTTCAAAATGTTCTCACTGGATTGCCTTTTTTTTTGTTAACCAATAGAAAAGCTTTGTTGCTCTGAGCACTGATTAAAGGGCTATAATAAGCAATCATTACCTATAATATATAATATATTTAAAAACAAGATGGCGCTGTTTGGGAAATGTACCGAAATTGTAACGTCTTTCACTTTTTTCGGGGAAAACTCTTTAATGCGCAAAAAAACTTGAGAATGTTCGGATACAACTTCATGTTATGTTTGCGACTACTGCAAGTTATTTGTCCGCGTCTGCAGGACATAAAATTATTTACGCGAAACACCATTTCTATTATTTCGACCGGTATTTGTTCGAACATCCGGGATTGTTTTGGTGAATGCGCTTCCATTTTTATTGCCATTTATTTTGAAACGCCGTCCCATTTGAAATTATATTAGCTCCAGAAATAGAATAAAATTGGTAATACCGTCTGTTGGCACGCCGTATCAGTAAACAAACATTATTCTTGTCGCAAACTGATCAGTCGATTCATTACAAGTCAATTTCCTTAAAATGTTTCATCGAGTTAACAAACATTAATACAATCAAGAAAGGAAATGAAACTTATCGATATCCAAAAGTGTCCCATTTTCGACTAAAACGGAAAACATCTATTCTCCACGAAAAAGGAACAAGAGGACCGTTCCATTACAATGCAGTATTCATTACAATTGAACAGTTCCAAGAACGTAATAATTCTCGCGCATAACCAAACATTCCAATGGCAATTTAAAATCGCCAACAACAGGAACGCTCAATTATCGCGAATCACGGCGATCGGAGGGTCGCCGATCCTTTGCCCTTTTTTTTTCATTTTTCAAAAGCAGACGATGAAAAAATAGCGGACAGTTATCAGGGGGGGGACGAAAGTACGCGCAATTGGAATCTAAAAATAATTGCGACGAAAAAGGTGTACGTATTTTCGCGTGGAATATTCGTCGCGGAATTGACACACGTATAGGCAACGTAGCGGACGAAGAAGAGGGAGGATGAATCCGATTTTAGCACAGCCTCAGAAAGCGGCGCTATTATGCACTAGTAGCTTGATGGCGTCACCGTGCAACCTTGGCTCGGGTCAGTCCTCTATCATACTGCAGCCAGAGTTCCCTCGGCTGTGTTGGCGCTGCTCTCGCCCCGCGCCGCCCGCGCCGCCGCCAGACTCCGCTGCGTTCCGTTTAGTGGCAGTCCTCTCGGTTCGTCCGACCTCGCCCCTCGCCCCTCGCCCCTCGCCCCCAACGATACCCTCCTCCTCCTCCCCCGCCTCCCCCCTCCCCATCCCCCAGTCCTCTCATAGTCTCGCTCGCTCGCTTTGTCTCACTCCACTTCCCGCCAATGACCATACACTTCACGCAATAAAACGTGCATCTCTTGTTAAATCATTTCGCCAAAAATGCGCGAAATATCGCGCGCTCGCGAGCACGCGAACGCGCCGAAATAGAGATGTGTTTTGCGCGGGAAGTACATGTGGTCGTATGTGACATATATGCCGGTTTTAAAGCTCGTATAAATGTCACGTATACGTCACATATGTATGGCTCGCGTTAAATAAGTATTTAATACAAAATTCTCGGTAAAGTTTGCAGGTTTTAAAAAGCGATCAGTTTTCTTTTCCTCTTGACTGCTTAGATGAATTAATTTTAATGAGGTGGGAAATTCGAGTTTGAATGTATTGGGGTTGAGAAATTGGTAAAACAGCAGAATCCGACCAATAACTGAATATGGTTACGGAACATTGACCAATAGGAGGTTTCATACCATTAGGAAAAAAATAAAAATGAACAGAACCGCTACATTTGTATATCGAAATAAGACGTAGTGGATGGCGTACAACATAATTAATAATTTAATTAAATAAATACAATAAAAATAACTAGTTAAATTTAATGAGATAATAAAATTGATTATTTAATCAGAGAAATTACGTATATTTTGATATCTGATTCATAAAGCGACTGGGAAATTACATATTAAAGATTATTTGATTGTTTTGAAGGTTAGTATTAATGGAAATATAAAAGTTAACTGATAAAATATATGTATAGAATGCTGATTAAATTATAACGTTTTTCAGTTTATTTATTACATTTATCTAGAGTTATATAATATTATTGGAATTCTAATGATATTTTGTATAAAGAATGATGGAAAGAATAACCTCGAGACTCTTTATAAGTTACCATTAGATTTTCCATCTTTGATTATATATGATATTATATAATCATTATATATGATGATTTTAATGTAAAATTTAAGGTAAAATTTAATTTGTGTACTAAATATTTAATAAGTGTTTCTACACTTATGAGACCTTCATTAGTGTTTAATATTTTCTTACAATAATTTTAAAGTTAACACGATTGGAGCAGTCAATAGCTTCATTCATTTTCTGCAAATAATCTTTCGGCATTTAGTTTTCCTTTATCCTATTCTTTGTCATTTTTTGTCCCAATTTTTTTTTTCAGTTTGGAGGCATCTATGTGTTTGAGTTTACTGCGATAAGAGTAGTGCGAAGATCTGCGATACGAGTAGATGAGTTAGTGATGTATCGTCAATTAATTACTTGGCTGCCTCGTATAAAGTAATCTCGCGCAGTTTTTCGTCCCGCCGAGCGTATATAAAATGTAACGAGTTCGTTTTACAGGCGATAATTTATCATCTTCTTACTTTCGTGATTAATGTCACTGTTATACCCATTATGGCATTATAATGAATAGAATAGTTGTTCCTGATAAATTAGGTATGAATGTATATCAACGTGTTTTGTCCTTTTGACGAAGGAACTGATTCAATAATGTTTCTGATAAATTTTACGAACAATAACTTGTTGAAGAAGTATAACAAATTGTTCCCTGCAAACAGTCTTTTTGTAATTATTGAGCCGAACATGAAATTGTGACAATGTAAGAAGTGGAAAAGAATGGACAAAAAAAATGAATATACTTTTGATAATGTTGCTACTTTTTTCCAAATTAAGTTTGTTTATTTGTCCAACATTCTCTTAATTCACTTTGTTCAGATAAGTGAATTAAATAATCACGTCTAAATATAAACTCAAATCACTGTTATCTTCTGATCTTTTAATAATTTCATTTTTCATCGCCATTGCAGAGATAATATCTATTTCATTGTTTGCATGGCACAAATACTCGACCCTTATTTCAATTGCCGGAAATTCTTATTTCGGTTCCAAAGATTATCTCACAGTTTATTCATGCAGATTGTAATGATCAATAAAAATATTTATCAGCTTCTTATTTGTCATTTCAATCTTTATGATTATTTATTTATAACGATAAATAATGTTTTTGTAAACATTCAATAAAGAAAAAATGGAATCAATCGAAAGTATTAATAATCAATTAAGAACGATTATGAATGCGAATCAATACTGTTAACGATATTCTTATTTTTCATGGTCATCCACAGATAGAAAACTGTTGCAAAATTTGTGTACCTGTAACTGCATATAATTGACCCGCACATACACAGTGCTAAAAGCATGAAAGTATTATGCATACTAGGGCAATAATTGGTCAAATAATTTACAGCTAAACTATTCACCGGCTAAAGAATTAAACAGAAAAATAAACAATAAAAAAACACTCTTACAATGCTGTCAAATCAAGTTAAATTCGCCCTCCCGATTTTAATTTCTCCAACTGACTCATCCAAAGCGGTCTTTATCATGCGCAATAATTTTTCCGTTAACTTATTTGCGCGCGCTCTTGGACGCATTTTGTAACGCGCAAAGTCTAATTTTACGCGTACGCGCGGGCCGTTGAAAAATTGCAAAGCGCGCCTTCTTTTTTCCGGACGATACGTTTTCCGGCGAAACAACAATCCGCCCGTAAATCCCGCGACGAAAATAATAACGAAAAATGCAAACAGAGTCGTTGCCGAAACCAATTCGAGTTTCATCGGCGCCGAATCTAAATATACCGTCGGCGCTATTTGCACCGACCTCGGCGAACCAAGAGAGGACGCTTCCGTGGTGGGGATCGCGGGGCGGGGGGGGGAGCGCCGGGGGGAAAGGGAGAGGTATGACTCTCGCTAGACGAGTCAATCGTAGACCGTTGTCTAGGACGCGGAGTGGAGGGGGGGGCAGGGTCTCGTACTTTACTGACCTATACCACTTAGAGCGAGGACTCGTTACGCGCGCGATAGAGCGCGCCGTCGATTATAAGCGATGACTTTCGGCCGCGGGGCCCCGGAAGCGAGCCCCGCGGCGCGACCTTTGCGGCCCTTTTTTGTCCGGCCCGCGTCGTTTGTCCCGGCTCGACTTTTACCGAATGACCGTCGCCGATCATTTCGACTTGTCTGCGGTCGATCCCTCGTGAACTTCCCAATCGATTTCCAATTTACTTCCATCTAGCACACGCCCATTTGGAGAACCCCACTTCCGGCCTTTCGATTTCCTTATGCACCTTGCGGTCAATTCTTTTCTTCTCCCCCATTTTTTTCAACTGTTACTTCTCGAATGAGATTTTGCATTGGAACAAAGCATTCGAACGATTATAAGTTTAATTGTGCAAATTTAGGGGGAAACTGTTTTGGGTTTTTGAACTTTTTTTTTTTCTTATTCATGATTTATTGACGATAATAATTTTATGTAGTTCACATTATGGAGATATGGGTAGGGTTATAACTTTTTCTGAGAGATTCAGATGAGGCGAAGAAATTGGTGCAATTGAAAAGAAGTTGACACAAAAGTTACAATACACTAAAAAAAAATATTAAGAATAACTGTGCTGGAACCTTAAAGCGAAGCCGTTGGTACAATATAAGAAAAATTACCGTGCCAACACAGTAAAAATTATGGCAAAACATTAAAACGCTTTTACTTTCGACGTTTTACGTCACCGTTCTTATACTCTACAATAATTTTTCTTCCAACTTTTTCCCACGTATGATATTTGGAAAAAACCAAGCTTTCGAAAAGTAAACCAACATCGCACGTGAAGCTAAAAAATTAATAACTGCTCGTAACAAAAATTATCACTCTATAAGTAACTGCAAATGCTCATTTATCGTTTAATTCGAATAAAGAAATCAGACGAAGTAAAATGGAAAATCGGATTTTTGTTTATGTAACATCCAAGAATTAACGGTGCAAGGCAAAACAAATGGCTCGGCGTGGAAATTGCGATTCGCTCGGTGCACTTTTGTTGTTTGAAGCGTGCACCATGAACCCCGGGGCACAGGACGCGTCCGAAAAATTGCCGGGACAAAAAGCCGTCTGCCTCTTTTTTTTGTTGCGCCCGCCGGTTCCCCGAAGCGGATGGACTTTTTGTCGCGCGTTGTTTTTCGCGCGCCGGCGATGACTTCACGATGGGTCCTTTATTAATTTTCGTTAGAGCCAAATCAAGGGGGGGGGCGGGGGATGAGGAGGAAGCGTGTGGC
>JABFPN010004083.1:0-16064 GCA_022817305.1 Leptoteleia sp. ZL-2020
AATCATTACAGCAACTTGTTAACATGCTATGTATTAAAAATAAAGCATGCATTATGTTGCATCTATGTTGCTGTTATGTTTGTGACAATCTTTTAATCTGCAATAACGTTCTATAAATAACAAAGTTAAATGAGGACGCACCTTGCTGTCATGTTTGAGAAATCACTCAAATCTTAAAACACAAACATAATGCAATTTTTGGTATAATCTCGCTATCTGGGTTTTTCGTTGCCCGAGACCGTGCTTATGAGATGTTCTGTCGTATCGTTAAGTTAATTAATGAATGGTACAGTCGGGATGAAGAGTGGGTTTAAATTGATACGTCCTTCGTGTTCAGCCATTTTTGAGCTATGCTCACTTCATTCATTCTATATCATTATAACCACAAAAATATGTCCAAACATGGTTAACTTTTGTGCGAGGGAGATCACAAAATGTCAATACCACTTATCTCAATAGCTGTCATTGGTAGAAAGTTTTGTATTTAACAACACTCTTATTCAATTTGATGTGCGATTTCATGACCTTTTTATTATCTGTGTAACAATTTTATGACGAAAAGCATTTCATTAAAGCGTTCAGATTAAACTTAAAAACAGACCGATATCAATTTTCCACACGTTAAAAGCGCGATAAAAATGATACTCCGCGCTGATTACTATTATAACCTACGATATTTTTTACGGTTCCCTTATGATTACAGTACTTTTATTCTCAAGATACACTGAAAAAAAATGGCTATGGTTTAAGGAACATAGGGATGAATCCTTATGATTTATCATCGCAAATAACAAAATATTGAAAAAGGTCAAACGAATATTCTTTAACATGAAATTGTGAGTTTCTAGCTCAGTAGGCAACATCTCGGTTTTTGTCTTCAAGGTCTTAAGATCGAAACCTCGTGGTAATAAGTTGCTAAAATTTTTTGTAGGCTTGTCAAATGTCAGAACAGTTCATGAACTGTTTATATAGTTCAGGAATTTTATTGTTAGAATGTGCTTGAACAGTTCAGAGTTCAAACAGTTTAGATGTTCGAACAGTTCAGATGTACGAATATTAATATATAAATAATTAATTATTTATAAATACACTCGAAGCTCCCATTCTCCTCGCGCTCTCATTTTTAATAAAAATTTCTTCCCCATTTTCATCAGAAATGTTGCATTTGTTTCGTTATTGAAACGCTATATCCGGTTCGCTGTTTAACCAATAATAACTGAATATCGCTGGCGGGAAATTTAAACTTGCTTAATTCATTAATAATTTTATACAGTTTAAGGCAGGTTACAACCGAAACAACCGAATAGAAATAACCAATGAAAATATATATGCGCTAAACATGTGTGCAATTGCGCCATAACGCAAATGAGAGCGTTTCCGGTCTCGAACATAAGGAAAATGGGAGCTTCGAGTGTACAAATATTTTTTATAAATTATACATATAAAATATATATTATTAAATATAAAATAAGTTTGTTCTCTACTTCAATTAATTAAAGAAAACACTTAATGAACTAATACAATTTCTTTTGAAGTAGAACATCTTACGGGAGAGTAACTGCACTTGGAGCCAACTTCAGGCGTCACGAAACGTCGAACGAAACTGTCAAACAAATGTTTGACAATTTTTTTATGTTTATTAATGGTTAAAGCGATAGAACAACCTAGGTAAATATTTATATATGCACCATATATACAGCTATTCCATATATGCCGCATATATGATTCATATCTCCTTCATATATGATGCATATATGTTCCATATGTTTTCCATGTAATATACAATAAATTTATGTTTTTATATTATAAGGAAATTAATTTTATGATAAATCTTATTTTAGATAATACTAACCAGATTTCTATTTATTATGGGAATATGTCCATTTGTAAATACACACGCCTAGTTCAGTTGTTATCGTCGCAATTTTGTTTCGGTCAGTGTTGTTTAATTATTGTCTTTGCTAAATATTCTTAAACTGAAACTTGAATCATATGAAACATGAATAAACTGAAACTGAATTAGCCATATAAATTTATTTTATCCTCAACCCTGTTAAAATGATGTATAGAAAATATAACGACATATTAAAACATATAAAAAAGTAGACACTAAACGGATTTCGACATATAAGTTTGTTTACGTTGTCGTTCGTTATTATATATTTTAATATTTCATTTTTAATAGGGAAGACAGTGAAATCGAAGTACATTTCGTTGACAGATTATATTCAGTTCCTAACAGATAAATGTATGGTTGAATCAGCCGTACAGTTTATGTAACGTTTAAATATTCACTTTGTTTGATTTAATATGTATGTTCTTCTGCAAATAGCATAAATTCTTACTAAATTAATTAAAATTTGCTATATAAACTCATTTATCTACCAAAACAAATATTTCTTTTCCGTGTATTCTTTTCTCTACAAAAATCCATTAAATATAAATGGAATTAACCTTTACATAAATATATGTTTTATAAGAAATATTATTCTTATTATAAATAGAATTTCTTAATACAACTAAGTAAATAAAAAAGTAATGAAGTTAATAATTAAGCAGTTGAAGATTCTCTTTCCAGTCCTACTTACAACAGCCAATGAGAATTGTTTTCTAGGAATGTATTATTCCACCGTGAAATAAAATTAACTACATGAATATATAAAATTAAATTTATAAAAGTATAATAAAACTTCTTTATAATACTATCTCAGTTAACGAGAAATTTTTGAATATTATCGAGTGTACAAATCGTTAATAAATTTTTTTGATGAATGTTATATTCCTAAAATTTAATAACGATTTGTACAATCAATAAATTTTAAAAAATTTTCGTTTAATGTATAATAAAAATATATATGGTCGTTTAATAATTATAATTGTAAAAATTTATAAGATTATTTTATATTTAGTCAGACTAATTATCAAGCACAAAATAATCAAGTATTTAAATTAAAATTTAAATACTTATAATGTTCCCCCTTGATATGTGCCCTTGATATGTATGGCGTCGTACAAATAGAAAAATAAGAGGACAGGTTGCAGCGGTGGACAGGTGCAAAGATTCGACTGTAGTCTGACAGTTGTCATCCATACTACATCCAGACAGATTTTTACACTTATGCATTTTCTTTCCTTTAATTTGAATTTAGCTGCAGCAGTTCTTATATAAATTAATCGTTATAATAATCTAACTTGACACTTAAATAATTTCATAATATTTATAATGAGGCTATTTATTATTGTTTATAATAAATGAGCAGTACAAAAACGACAGCATTTAAATATTATAACAGCTACTTTAAATATTATAATAAATAAACTAAATAAAATCATTCATGTATGTCATCTCTTGTGGAAATGAATGATGATAAATGCTGAAAAGTCCCAATTTTAGCAGGTTTTCAATATTTTTCAGTGTTTTTCAGCAGTTTTCAGCAAATCAAAGATAGTGGAACAGCTCGCTTGAAAATGCTATAATAGTATCCAATTTTCTGATACGTATTTAAGTTGGTATCAAATGTTTAAACATGATAATGCAACTGTCATAAAACCTTCATTTAAATATTATATTATTTGTGTTGTAAATAATAGTTTTATGCAGAAACAAAAATAATTTAATAAAAAAATAGAGCATTTTTAATATATTGCACAATACATATTTTCGCGCCAAAATCAAATTCTGCTCATTTGTCGTTGAAAACAATTTCGAGTGTATTTAATTTAATTAAGAACCTACTGGTACCCTTAATAGTTTCCCGTGTATGAAGTATAGTAAAATTAAATGCAGGGGAAAAATAAGAATTATTTTTAAAACCATTTAATAACAGTTTATATATATATTATAATATTAATTATATGTATTAATAATATAACTTTTACAATTTTAATAAATTGAATTTTTTTTATTAATTGTCAGGTTTTCAATGAAATCTACAAAGATTATTTCTTAAATTCATATTATGAAAGTGGTTATATTTCCACAAGTGAACATTTTGATGCTTCTTGCAAAAAACCGGATCCCAAGTAAAAATCTAGCGTGGAACTAGATGTGGCCCTGATTCATTTTCCATGTGTCTAAATCAGGAACCGATTTGGTATCCAAATAAGGCGGAACCAAATGATGAGGAACCAAATCGGGGCCCAAGAGGGTCTTTGTTTTCCACACGGATTTGTTATCCACACAGAGAGGAAAGAATAATAAAAATTACTGACATTGTTGGTAAACTTGGAATTTTTTTCATTTTAATAATTGGCATTCGCCGAACGTGTCTATTTTTATTCGCCTAACAAATTTTGCTTAGAAAAATTAATCGTTGTTGAGAATTGAACACCACACCTATTAAAGTGTTCTAACACCTTGACGACTACTCTATTGCGACGATCGCGAGAGCGAACCAATCAGAGCCTATTTCAATCATAAATTGCTTTAACTCTATTATCCTGATTTGGTCCTGAAATGGTTTCCATATTTATACCATTATAGTTCAATTTGGAATATCTGATAAGGCTCTTAATAATAAAGAATGGAAACCTGATGGGTGCCTCACCGATGCCGAGCGTTAACCTTATTTGTGGCAGCTTTGGACGCCATATTACTTGTTCAATTGCAGAGTACCTGGTTAGTCCCTTATAGGGCTCAAATCAGGAAACCGTTGTTCAGTTATTCCACGTTTCAGCCCCATTGGAGCCCTATATGTGATAGGGCATGCCCGATTTCATTTATACTAGGGGTATTTCGAATTATCATAGGTAAAAAATCATAGGTAAACAAATTTTTTGTGAAGTTTTCATAAGATCAGATATGTTAGGTATATCACAAACAAATATAATTTAATGTATTCGGTTTCTCAGTCGATATATGGTTGACACTCATTTATGACCCATGGAATCATGATGTTGCATGACCACAAGTGAGTCAAGCACAGATACATGGTACCAAGTACAGATTTATGCATATACTCTTTCCCTAGAAAGATATGATATTTACATATCCATACATAGATATGTAAATAATGTAAATAAAGAATAAAAATGTCAACTGCATTCTTTCTAAAGACCACTTCCTCTCTTTGTCCTATAATTTTTGTGTTAAATGTAATAGTTTAAGTAAAATAACATAACTTATTTAATACATTCTTTTTTTTTTTTTTTATTACAATAACAATCTTTAGTACAGAACTGCAGTTTCCATTATTATGATAACTAAGGAAAAAAATAACTTGAGTAAGAAGAAAAATAAAACATGGCCTTGTAAACGTAGAAAAAATTTAAAAAAATATTTGTGCTACTATCGCTATTATGAACATCGAGCTCCATGGAAAAAAAACCATAAAAAGCGTATAGTATATATGCGCGTTTACTGTATTTTTAATATAGTTTCTAGTATATATAACTTTTTCAACAAAAATTTCATTTGCTGTTTACTTATTTTTATTAAAATTTTTTCTTGCTATTCTTAAATGGAAAAATATCTAATTTAAAAGTTAACCGTAATAACATTTACACCTCGTATCCTTGCTATTAAAATTACCCGAAACAATGTCAAAAACAATAATATTCTCGGTGCTTTTTTTCTCATTAATTCTTATAAATGTTTTTTATAGTTTTCAAACGCAGTAAATTTTAATAAAGTCCTTTTGCTTCTTGAATTTTAACACGAATGAAATTATGTTTGAAATTTTCGTACAGGGCCATTATTCTTCATTATTTTCATTTGACCGCGCGCATTTTATTTTCTCCCAGAAATTGTGACGAATGGGGGCTTTGAATTACCTAATTAAACTTACCTAATATTCATTCAAAGAAATGCTATTTAAGGAACCATAAATCTGTATGAATTGAACTGCCCTGCAGATGATAAATTTCTGTATAGTATAATACGTCTAAATAACTCGCCTGATTCAAGTCGAGATCCGGGCATCGCGAGGTGCATTCTTCCTGGAGGCTGCTTGAGGCTTCTTCGGCATCCTGACTTTCCGGCAAAAGAGCCGCGACGCTGACGATTAGCGCCAGCAGCTTTAATAACACAAACAATCGTTTCTTCGACATAATACCCCCAGCTTCGGTCGACCGGTTCTCAGCTCATAGAGATCAACTCCATCTCCATCGCTTCGGGCCACCTTACGTCCGTTGACCGGTTCATCCCATCATCATAATGTCCGCCCAATTTCAATCACCTTCAGACACCACTGAACCTTTTACCGCCAATTCTCTACAGTCTCAATTTTTCTACCCTTTAACCGGCAAGACGATTCGTTTTCGAAGGAAGAAATTTCCCGACAATTATCAATTTCACATAATCAAAACGCACTTTCGACTTGACAATTAATCGGAAGATTGGTAAAAAAAAAGAAGAAGAAGAAGAAGAAGAAAAGGGTTGAATTTGGGATGGAACTAACGAAACTAACAAAAGTTGAAGGAGGCGTACGAATGAGACGGCAAGCCGACGCAGCTCGTGTTGGCGGTTGTTATTAGCTGACCAGCATAAGAGCAACTGACTTACAATATCCACTAGAGAAACTCAACCGACTCCCACTACAGGTACCCTTATCTCTTTATTTACGCCCCTCGAGCGGCGGAGCGCTTCAACGTGCGTACTCGAATGGTTGGATGGATACTTCATTCGACGATCAGAAACGATTTGAGCCTTCGTTCATGTCTCTTAGCTGCGCCAATAGCTAATTGACAGATTGACCCGCCGTTCTTACTCTCTATTCTCGTAAACTTTCATTCATTCGTTTGAACGCGCGTGCCTTAGCAATGGCATTTTACCTTCCGCCCTGCTATTCTTTCCACGCCGCATCGCAATTGTTAATTACATTCATCTTATGGCAATGTAATTAATACTTTTAATACTACTTTTGCAATTGTTACAATAATTGGCTACATGCACACTTTTCAAGGTGTTTCACGGGAAAAAAATTATATCCCAGTAAACGAGAAATATTTGAAGCATAGCTTAATAGCGACAAATATTTATAACATATATTTACGGATAATATATTACCAATATTAAAATGTCCACCATAAAATATTTATGTTATAATGTTCAATTTATATTTCAAAATATTTATAGAATATTACAAAAATATAATTGTGCGGATATTTCAATATTTAAAAGATATTTTCAATTTTCAAAAGAAATATTGATGAAATATCATATAAATATTAAGCGCTATTAGGAATAATTTTAATAAAGACTTTGGATGCAGAATACGTAATTGAAAATGTTTGAATTCCATTTTTCTGAAATACTTTTTTATATTTTTAAAAGACGGCGAAAATGAAAAAATTTCTGTTCTTTTCATCATTAAGATAAATGTAGAAAGTTTTTAAAAATTATTAAAACTTTTTCAAATTTGTTGTTTTCTGAACATTTTTATCAGAATAAAAAAAAATATTAATAACATTGAGACAATATTCACCTTTTATGTACCAAAAGATGATCATTTGTTATGAAGTAATAGGAAGAGAACTAACCTTTAAAGAAATATGCATACCTAATCAAACAACTATGTCAAACAAGAATGTTCGAAAAAGAAGGTTTGAATAATGTGTTCTTCTGCTTACCAATTCATAAGTTTAACCTACTTTTTTGTTTTCTTTCTGTTTCAAAGGATTCCGATTTATCTTACAATTTGACCAGTATACATTCAAACTGATTTTCATTAGTCGAAACCTCTTCAAACAAACTATCTTTAATAGCATATAAAACAAACATCAACACTTTTTAAAAGGCTTCATGTTCTTGAAATATTTTCAAAAGTTTTCAAAATTACTTTTTTCAATATATTTTAATAATGTATTAAAAATTTTAACTTAGTTTTAAGCGACACCGATTTGGTTATTAATTCAAAATATAATGTAAAAAATTATTAAAGAAACACGGTTGTTAACTAAATATTTTCCATGAAGCGAGAAATCATTAAATAATCATTGAATATATAAATCGTTATTACAACTTTTTAATAAATGTTACATTTCTAAAATTGTAAATAATTTATTTTTAAAACTGTTTAAATTTTAAATGTTTACAAAATTAAAAATAATTGTTACAAATTTTAGAATTGACATTTATGAAAAAGTTTTAAAAACGATTTGTACATTGAATAATAATTTCTTATTTAATAATTTCTTATTTACTGGGTTAGGTTTAGTTAGGATCCATTTTAAACAATTATTAACAAAATTTCCTTCGTAATGTTTTGAAATGTATATAGAGTTCCATTTTTTTTTAGAAACTTGTTCAGACTTTTTAAAAATTATTCAGTACTTCACGTCTCGGTATATGTGATTCATAAATGATGTACAATTTTTCTCTGAATGCAAAAAATATAAGTGAAATATTCGAAGTGAATTGGCACTGAATTCACATTCTGTTTGCAAAATCTCCACGTTAATATCACAGCGACTTCATATACATTTCACATTAACATATCGTATTATTGCATTTAATAATTTTAACAAATACAGATTTTATTTATATAACAAAATATTGTTTCTGTATGAAAGAAGAAGAAAAAATATTAAATACTTCATTAGAATAATTCATTAGTATAAAAATTGGTCGCGAGACAGTTGCATAAAAGAGTTATACATCCAGTCTTTTTGAGAAAACGCGTTTAAAGTATCAAGTATATGTTTGCGTAACTTACCACGACGTAACTTTAGTCAGCTGATTCCCCGAAAATTTTCTTTTATGCAGTTTTGCCGGACGAAACGACGTGTCTTTTGATCCCTTCGGATACATTTTTACAAATATTAGCGGGTAAAAATTGTAAGAAACAAAATTATATAAGAACGAATGCCCGCGTGGACTACAGTTGATCTGCGCGCCGCGGTATACGAAGCGCTCTAACGCTTAATGTACACTCTGAAACGCCTTGAAATAGTGTACAAATATTCTTGAGACATTAAGGAATTGGATATTTGAAATAAAAAAAAATCGATTTTCTCGATCTTTTACTTGTATATCCCCCCTTAAGGTCGGACTTCAAAACTACCACCGATGGACGTTTCGCATACAAATAAAGGCAGGTTTACAAATGTCCGATCCCAAAAGTACCGTTTCCGCTATATATATATGTGTATATAATAAAATAACATATTAAAATTATTTAATACATCGGTATTTCAGGATAATCAACTAAAACCGGTATTTTAGGATAATAATAATTTTTTTGTATGTTTATATATCGAAACAACTTTTTCATGATCTCATGAAAGTCCCCGCTTGATGTTCATTTTTTAAAGTTCTTAAAAATGTTCCAAAAATATTAAAAAAAATTCCTGGGATATTAAAATAATATCCCTGAGATATCACACTCATTACACATTCCTGGGATATTATTTAATATTATTTATATTAATAGTTATTTGTGTATCAAGAGCGGAATGGGCGATATTTCGCATGAGTGTTGCCAACACACGAGTGTGAAATATCCCCATTCCGCTCGCGATACACACACTATTTTTTGTCATATCTATGGTGAAAACGAGTTTACAAGTACAACATGACGAGTTTTCACCGTAGGTATGACAAAAATAATATTTTTATATTAAATAATTTTATTATATTTAATATAAATTATATTAAATTTATATTAAATAATATTCTTGGAATATTATTTTACTGTATAAATATTATTCATGTAATTTCCCTGGGATATTATTCTCTTATAGGGTACTTATCTAACATAGGAACTAAATATAACCATGTTATGTCAACGAAAACTGTTCCGATATTAGTGTGTTGTAATTAGATAAATTTGTATGGCTTAATCAGCTCTAGAAAGGAATCGTTATAAAATTCTGGAAATTGTTTTCAATCTAATACCTAAATAGTTAATAAAACGATTTCCAAAAGATAGATCTGTAAGAAAAGTTGTTAAATTTAAAAAAAAATTACTTTACGAAATATATTTAACTTTTAACGTACATTGCATATTTCTTAAATTAATTTTTATTGTATAATATATTTAAAGATATGTATTATTAAGAAGGTTATGTTCATTCTCAGTTGGCCATCCAGTGATATTTCACCTACAATCACACCTAAAGTAACATTTAAGTATGTGTAAAAATACGATTTAGGTGTCGATTTTTTTGATTTTTTTTATTACAAACGTTTAAATTTTGTAACGTACAAAAAATTGGTTTTGTTATCTATAACCAACATATCTCAAACATAACATGTCATTTTAATGATATAATTATTATCAATAACAGTTGAATTGTACATGAGAACAGATGAATAAAATTTGAATAAAATTTGAACAATCCCCTAGTAAAATGAAAAATGTATCGGCCATATAGTAACGATAAACGGTTTTACCAATAAATACATTCTCAGCATATTGCCTAAGAATTACACATGTTTCGTCCATGAATTCATCATTTATTGCACATATGTTGCTCATATACTGTTTGCGTACATTTATTGCTCATTTATTTCCCACACATTTTATATATAGTTCATACACGGAGAGAAAAGATTAATAAAATTTACTGACATTCTTAGTAAACTGGTTATATATTGGCAAAACTTTAAAAATTACTATTTTAAGTTAGTAAAACGTATCAATTTGTTGAAAATGATTCTTAGAAAGCTGACATTTTTTACTAACTTGGAATAGTAATTTTTCAGTTCTTGCAAGTATAAGACCAGTTTACCAACAATGTCAGTAATTTTTATTAATCTTTTCTCTCCGTGTAGAGAAAAATGTATTACCTTATTTTCTTCACACTATCAATATCCACATATTATTAATGCTTTACTCATATTTTATCAGTACATTACCAATATATTCTTCATATTATCGATTATTATTTATATGTTTGTATACTATGTTTTGCATAAATTACCGGTACGTTCTCTGTAATCAGTACTTCCCCTAGATAATGCATGGACAACATAGTTTCAAATCATGGATGATTCATCAAAAAATTTGTGTAATAGCATTTATGGACAATATATTGGCAATGTGATATTACTAGATGAGAAATATAATGAAAATATATGTGGAGTATAGGGAAGGTCGTTTGGTACCAGACAATGCCTGTTTACGTCGTATGCCACCAGTGACAGCAACTGTCTTGCGCTAGGCATCTTTATCAAGGCGAGAAAGATGATAAAATGGAAGGCAGGCGATTCCAATTGTGGCATACGCCGTAAACAGGCACTGTCCGATACCACCTTTCCCTATGCAACATGCGTGTACAATATATGCATAAAATACGTACGATGCATGCGTAATACATGCGAAGTATATACGCAATAAATCTGCAATATACCCTAATAACACATAATATTTATATAATATATTATGAATATTTTTTTGTAAATATTCAAATGTTCACACGATTATATTTTTGTATTATTTTATAAATATTTTACATAATATTGAAAAATATTATTGTAAAATATTTTATAAATATTTTGAAATATAAATGTGATATAGCAGAAATATTATACGGTGGACATTTTAATATTTATAAAATATATTCCATAAATAAATTATAAATATTTGTTGCTATTAGGGATACTAACAGAATTTATTTTTTTCCACGTACTCTCGACTCTGATTATAGCGGGTGACTAATCCGCTATAATCAGAATTTCCCCATCAACGCATTTTCCCACTTCCCTCGCACTTTATCACAGTACTGGGCCTCTATGCGGTATAACCTGAGTAATAAAGTTGCTGCCAACTTCACATTGTTAAACGCGTGCTTGGTGAGAGACACTACTAACATTATAGACAGAGCAGAAAAACGTTATGGCCAAGGTGTCGATGTATCTAGACACTATATTCAGAGTCAAGTGTATTAGCAATATACCTTTCATTTTACTAGGGTCACAAGCACCGTATGATATGTAAGTAATTTACATTTGAAGTAGACTTTCGTTAACAATCAATCTAAGTATTTTCAACGCTTACTACACTTCGTAGACATATTATTTTTAGAGTATTATTACATGTAACACTACTGTGAAAACATCTCGTCTAGTTATGACAAAGGAAGATTTAAGTTTACAGGAGTTTTAAATTTGTCGATCGACTAGAAAGTAATGGTATAAAATATCACTATTGGATATACACGTTACATTAATCACTTTTGTTCATGTCATTTGTTGAATTACTAAAGGTGCACTCGTGTGTTTAGGAATATTTCCTCATCATGATGCTTGACAGGAAAAATCGAAGATTCGATGCTTAGGAAGTAACATTATGCGCACACGATTGGGTATTCAACAGTCCAAGTCGTTGCTTTTGCTTGCGTTGTTCAGTCATCTAAATTTAATTTAACCAATATAAAATGTCAATTTCAATTATAACAATCTAATTTATCCTATGCTTCTACTATTTCGGTCTACATTTAGTTCTTTTAAATTGTCACCATGTAGTGTGGAAGAAAGCATTTGAGTTGGTGGCACTGTCATCACATAAAATTTCACTTATTTTCATGCGCGATATATCCTCTATCCGTTTTTCAAACACGTTCATGGGATGACAGTGCAGCCTACGTAAATGCTTTTGTCCAAAATATAGGTGGATGGTGATTTAACAGAACTGCATGTATGTTATTATTAGCGCTACTCATATACCTTACAAAAAGGCACAAATGCACAAATAAAAATTTTTTGTTTACTACATGATTAATATAAAATAATGTATAATTATGTCTTTAAACTTGACATTTGTATAATATTCTTTTCGGTAAGGTACATATGAGCTGCTCTTCATAGTCGAATATACATAATAATTATCTATTAATATAAATGTAAAAAATTAAGAAGCTAATTTTTCTACCTTTATAATATAAATAAATGATAAAAAGTAAAATTGCAAAAAGTACACAATACAAAAATATTTTAGAATTCCACTTAATTCTACTTAATGCTCGTTATTCCAAGGGTTTAAATTATTTTTGACTATAAAAATTCAAATAATTGACCTGGTCTCGTAGTTCCCTAAGTTCTTGATAGAAACACTTGACCAGTTGTTGAGTGCTTTCCAATTGTGACTGCAAGCTCCTTAATTCGACTTGTTCACCTTCGCTCTCCACTGCAGCTAAGGACTTGGCTCTTAATCTCGGAAACCAGTCTAAATTTCTATCCTGTGAAAGTACATAGAGCTTAAAGATTTGAAATGATACGTGGAACTTTACAAGCTCTACGAACTCTTACCTTAACCATGGAATATACGTAAGATTCAGGACCGGTGAATTCTGTAGGGTCTTTCACCTTAACCAAAACTATAAAGTACAAGTAATGCCACATATTGTGCTCGTTTGCCGTGTGTTCCTCAAAGGATACAGTCTTGTTATCAAATGCCGATCTGTTCAAACCTTTCAAAAAAATGAGCAAGTTCACTGATTGACAATTAAATACATGTGCTTTAAACATAATATATAATTATAAAAATATGGAATAAAGATAACAATCAACGATGTGCACTTATACACAAGTATATATTTATAAGAGTTTGCTGTTGAGGATCCATCTATAAATTACGTAAGTGTCTTAAAAGGGGAAAAAAGGTGGAATTACATATAATTTTCTATGTAAACGGTCATGTTTGTGTCTTACGTAAATATTTGTCATTGTATGATTATATTCTGCCTTAATTAAGCCTCACTTAGAATTACCTGCCCTTTAACACTAAAACTCCCGAGGTAGTCAATTTGACACCTCGGCGGTATCAAACTTTCTATAATTTTTTTAATTTTTCTTCAAACTCAAAATCGTTTTATGACTTTTAATTATGTCTAATTACCCACGTTTTCATCAAAAAGCGATTCATTTTTATTAATTTTTAGAATAGTTATTATTGAACCTAGAAGTCCCATAAGTGTCAAATTGACACCGCATGTTTTTTGTTAATTTGTGATTAATTTTGTACATTTTATAATTGTAAAAACAATCTATATTAAAAAATGAAGAATATTAAAGTTGTTAATTTTTTCCTTAGACCGAACAGTCCGATATGCCACGTCAAATTGCGATCCGTCTCGACGAGCTTCTGGCGGATATGTCGTTACAAGCTTCACGCGCAGTAATATATAAATGTATATTTAATTAAAATTATTAGCAAAAGTTTATAAAAAAATCATTTATTTGCGTTAAACAATAATTTTTAACATAATTTAATACTAAAACGAGAAAATTTCATAATTAATGTTAAAAATATTGCTTGGTGTCAATTTGGCACCAAGCGGGGGCTACTACAGGGGTCGAAAATGCCGGGAGTCCTAGTGTTAAAAACTATAATTTACAATATTTCTATATACCAATTTAATACAAATTCATTGCCAGTATTTGAATACAATTTTTGAAACTTACGTAAGACTGGATATACGGGACTTTAATAAATTTTCACCATATAAAACAAGTTGACGAAAGAATAGGGACAATGCATGATGAAGTTTTCCAAAAAAGTACTTACGTAATTTATAGTTGCTCCCTTCATAAAATTATACAAGTTATAATGTTAAATGATCTGTTTGGCATGTTTTTTTTTATTTCTTCTTTCTTTTTTTTCAGGTTAAACATTTTGTAATATGTTTTTATACAAATCCATGCAAACACGATTAATTCTTAGACCAGTTGTAATTTTAATTTAACACATTTAAATAATGATATATTCAAAATAACAATAGAAAATCATTTTCATATTATATATACATATCAATGTATTATCAAATTAAGTCACTTACCACAAATAAAACAAGTATTTTTGAGAATTAATTCCTTCTGCTGCTTTTCTGATCGTAGATCAGCGAAGGTATCAATAATTACACCAAAGATGAGATTTAAAACAATAATGATAACAATGAAGAAGAATAGCAAGTCATAAACAACTCTGGCTGCAAACAGGTGTTCCTAAAAGCACATTTCAATAAACTTATTAATTCTCTGTAACAGTTCATTAAAATTCATTATTTAATTCTTGTACAGAAATAATATAGCCTGATAAAATTTATTTACATTTGTTTGCATAAAAATTTCTTACCTACGTTTAGAGTTAATAAGAATTGGAATAATATATCTTTATTCCGAAAGATTGTGAACAAATGTTTAATACAAAAATACTTTTTTATTAAACTATAATAATATATAAATAAGTATATGGATATGAAACGTATATTTCAAGAACCTCAAAAAATATGTGTAGTGCATTAGGACTGATCAGCCCTGTGACACGAAGCTGATCGACGGTGTGCTTAATTTCCTACGCAGCCTACAAATTTTAAGAGATGGACGAATGTCAGCCAGCGCTCGCATCGGAGATTAATCGAATTAAATTTTTAAACATTGAATTGTTAGAGAGGTTACAGAAATGAAATAAGATGACATTTGTGAAGACGAAATGGACATATATATAATAAAAACACGTTAAAAACTGAAAAACACCGGTACCGCCGCAATCAGTTGATAGCTTTTAATGTTTACATAACATAATTATCTTAAGCTTCAGCCATGTTGGTCTTCCGTGACCACGTGACTACATGGACGAGTGACTGCTAGCGCCTACAGGCGGATAGGAAATTAAGAAATTGAGAGATGTAATAGAAAAGCATAGTGGCGTATTCGGAAAAGGACATTATAATATTTTGTGAGAATTTGTCTCTTTTCTTTTTCATTTAATGATAACTTGAAAGAGAGAAATGAAACATCAAAAATATTTTATGAAAATCTTTTCCGAATACGCCATAGGACGTGTCACAGGGCTGGGACCGATCAACGCGGCCCTGGCCACAGTGTTGTTAGTTTAGTTAGATTTTAAAAAAGTAGATGGCGCGGAGGAGCAGTTTTTTCTCTCTCGCTAAGAATTTTTCATTGGCCAATTTCTAATTTTCCGCTAAAATTAAAAAATTACAACATAATACAATTTTCAGGAGTGTAACTTTTGGGTAAAACTAATGGTACGTCCTCACCGACGCTTAGGGTTTGGCGGTTAGGCGGGCGGCGCTGGCGCTCGCTGAAGCTGAGCGGAGTTTCCCCCGAGTGTAACTCGGATGGGTGACCCCGCTCTCGCTTTGGCTATCGTCCGGCCGTTCGT
>JABFPN010004084.1:0-16063 GCA_022817305.1 Leptoteleia sp. ZL-2020
ACGTCAACAAGTTTTACAAGTAAAATGCTCGTCAAATAACGTTTCAATTAATTAAAAATATATTGCATACATTTATTTAAAGTCTTTACATGTGTGTCAGTGTGTCAGAATAATTATAATTTTAAAGCTTCGTTGTTAAACGACACACTGAGACAAATTATTTTCGTGCACGAATCGTACGATTCACATGTAAAGACTTTAAATAAATGTATGCAATATATTTTTAATTAATTGAAACGTTATTTGACGAGCATTTTACTTGTAAAACTTGTTGACGTTTTACAGGTTAAGTATAACAAATTCACCTGTCAGCAAAAATCTTTTTCGTGCACGAAATAAATATAATATAATATAAATATATGCACGAAATAAATAATATAATATAAATATAATAATTTAATATAATTATTATATATTAAAGTGTGTCAGAATAATTATAATTTTAAAGCTTCGTTGTTAAACGACACACTGAGACAATCGTACGATTCGTGCACGAAAAGAAATCGCCTGAACTAAGCGTTTTTATGGAAAATGATCTTTCGGGACGTTGATAGCTTGCCACATTTCAATCATCCATATTTTTCAATTCAATTCGGGTTATTGAAAAATTACATTCGCGAACATTTAATCTGTTTCTTTCAACTCGAAAATGTATTTTATACAATTCAATATGAGCGCCGTATCAGAATACATTTAACATCCGCATCATTTCTTTTCATCCATTTTCTTTTCCACGCATTTGCTTTTACCAGCCAATCAGCTTTAAGATAAAATTTACTAGCCAATCAAATAAAAAGAAATAAAGATAATTCTATTCCCAAGATAAGAAAATGTAGCAGTCGAATGAACAAATATATACAAAGGAAATTAAGAAATGCTGTCCTTTAACATTTCCTGCCGATGGCAAACAGTTTTAAAATGCAAATATTATTCGTGTTATTTTCAGTGTTTTCCACAAAGAAATTTTTCCCACTATTGTAAATCCTCAGTAGAAATGAAACAGATTTGATTACATCAAGTTTTCTCATTTTCATATGTGGTTCAAAGTTGATCAAAGTTTTAATTTTGAATTCCCAGACTCAAGACTGAAAATCTGCTTTTTTTTTTAATTTTCATATATTGACATATAGTGATATCAATACAAACGTGAATATAACTTTATAAATCAATAATAAAACGAATGGGGGTTTTATTTTTAAATTAGTTCACAGAAATACAATTTTATGTCAATGTTATTAAGAAGTAAAGTTGTTAAAAACTTTGTCTCCTTCATCATTAGTATATAAATACACTGTAAAGAATATAAAAGACATCTGAACTCTTACTGAAGTTATGACAATTCACAAGTTTATCAATTTTATATGAAATTATAAGAATACAAATAATGTACAAGGCAATGGAGAAATATTATTTTTTTATATCAATTTGCTTAATAAATTCATTGAAGAATAAGCATGTAGCTAAAATGATTTCATATTAAAAGTGATTTATTATCTCATTGATAAAAATATTAGCTTTCTTTAGAACTTATGACAATTATCATTCCGAAAATTTTGTTAATTATCGACTATCTACGAATGGATGGTTTCAAAAATGTGTAAAAAGTCATTTTCTTGCGATTTTATCAGTAATAAGAAGGTTATTTTTTTAATTAATTGTTATACGAAAAATTTAAATGTGACTCTTCGTTAATTTTACCACAATGACATTCTTCTCGTGAAATCACAAATTTCCCCTATGAAATCGTAAAAATATGTCGAATTTATGATATGTAATTTCAATAAATGCTTATTATATGATAACATTTATTTTTTTTAATTTTTAAGTACTTTGCACTCAATTTTAAATTGTAATTTCACATTGATATCGTATCTTATTATGATATGTATTAACTAGACGAATCTATTTCAATATTTTACATAAAAAATTTAGGATATCAAATAGAGATTACCAAAAAATGATATAACAAGATATGAACTGACACTGTTCTAAATTTCTATAAAGACTTATATAATATTAAATGTTTAATTTTTCAATATTAATAGCTTGTACAATTGTACTATTAAAATATAAGTTGTAATTAATAAGAACGAAATTATTATTAAAAGTTTTTAGTTTTCAGTATGCTTATTTTTTATTTGTCTATTAAAATGTTGTGATTATATAATGTACAAAACCAAAAGTTTTATATTCATGATAATTATCCTTCAAAAAGATGTGCATATTAAATGAATTTAACTTTTGTTAAATTTTTGGCAAAAACAAATTCCAACATTACTATGCATACAGCATTTGCATCGAATGAACATCAAAATTCTTTAGTTTCATTAGTACTGGTTTTTTATTATTATTATTATTCATCAATCATCGTTAATATTCATTATATTAATAAACACAAAAAGAAAAATAAACATGTGCAGAGAAATATTATTTTTTTGGTAAAATTGTTAAACTATAAATACAAACGATTACACTGAGAGAAAAATGTTGAAAATATTGTAATTTTCCGTTGTAATTTGAGGACGTGATGGACAAGGTTGGGAAAAGTACAATCAAAATTTGTACAATGTATTCAAACATTTGTAGAAATAAAGTGAAAATCATAATATTTACGTGTTTTGTGAGCACATTTTATAATTTTCGATTGTAACTTTTTGGCTTTATTCAACATGTCCTCAAATTACAAAAAAAGATTACAATTTTTACACAAATTTTTCTCTCAGTGTAGTTTAGAAAATTAAGATATAATAAATTTGTTAGAGATAATTTAAAAGGTTAATTAAATGATGAATTAAAGTATTAAAAAAAATAGTGTTAAAGAAATAAGTATATTTAGATATTATATAAATTAATTTTGTAGTACAAATTATTTATTGAAAGTAAGTAAATTCTATTTAAAGTAAAGACAGAAAAGTTCAAATGTTATAGTATAATTATACTCTTTGTGAATCACATTTTAAATTGCAAGAGTGATTTCTTTTGTTTTTTTGCTCAAGAAGTATTTCTATATTAATGTATTTTTAATTAGCTAATTATTTGATATGCACACTAGTTGAATAAATTTTTCTTTTATTGCAATAAAACTATACCATTATTATGCCAACAAGATAAGTTCTTTTTTTCATTTATCAATAATATATAAATTATACTAAATAATTTAATTTACAGTGAAATCATAATCTCTTTTTTGATATAGAAATAAAATTTAACATTATAAGAAGACATTTTTGTCTAGAAATTATTTTATTGTTAAAACCTTGCATAACTGTTTTATAGCGATATTTTTAAAGCATCTTCAAAAGATTAATAGTACAAAAGTTGCATTATCACAAATTCTAACAGTTATATAAATTGTAATAACATCTGTGGCAATTATTTAAATATTCTCTTAAACATTTTATTACTGAATTAAGATTAAATATTGTTTGAACAGAAATTTTCATCAAAATTTTCCTATTCTTATTAACAAATATTTCTAATAATTTAACCTCCCTTATAAACATATCATTGTATTGTTGTTGTAATTTTTCCTAATTAAACATTCACATTTATGGAAAATCAACAACTTTCCCACCCTTATTATACACACCAATATTATAAAAATGCATTTCTACAAAATCAGTTTCTATTTGTTCCCTTATTATTAATTCTGCGAACCCATGGCGCTGCAGTCGCAATATAAACAGGAGGCTTCTGTCAAAAAGTAAAAGAACCAAAAACAAAGGGGGAAGCCTTATTTCATGCCGAAGACCTTTCCTAAGCTGGAACTTTTCTTCCACAAAGTTGCACATTTCCACCAATTTTACCTTCCATTAGATGGTGTCTATAAATACACATTCCCAATCCAATACTCGCTCGCATGCATTACCCACACTTGATTTATCAACTAGTGTATGCGCGCGCGCATGTGTGTCATGAATATATATGTGTGCGTGTGTGCACGAGAGAGTCGAGTTTTTCGATCTTTTTTTTTTATTCCTTAGCAATTGCAAGTGAAGAGCGAGCGAGAACGTGATTCGAATCCCTTTGTCGAATGCAACAATCCACATATACTACCAATCTGTGTTGCCAACCCCGTTCTAAAGTAAAACTGCATACAACTTTAAAAAAAAAACTGTAGAAAACTGTATATGTGAGATAAGAAGCAGTAAATTTACCAACTTTTGCTCATCTTGCATTATTTATTGTCAATAATAATTAAAACATGTATAGAGAAATAATTGTAAACAATATAAATCATGTGATAATCAAATTTTTACTCAGTGTAACAAAATAAACTTGAAAAATAAATCATAATAATCCATATTATTAAAACAAACAATAATAAGGGAATCTTAACCTCTATATTTGGAGGTCAAAACTAAAAACTGAGAAAATTTCCAAGAAAATGTAAACCTACAGTCAAAACTGTAAGGTTGGCTACACAGACTACCAACACCCATACACCCCTAATCACGTGGTCGATCACATCACTCCATCTTTGTTTCCGTCGTTGCTTTTCTTTTTGAAACACACATCTGATAAAAATATACACGTATGAACAACAAACACACATGTATATCCATATGACGTTTATACCGTAAACGAGACGAATTCATGTCGGAATCCGACGTGAATTCATGTCCCACCTAGTGGGCAAACTTGTCACTGTGACACTTGCGACTGTCGCCATTTATAAGCATTGTTGCATTGCACGAGAACTCGCCAATTTCAATGCCCTATCGTTTGTTAAATGCTAATTGTTCCTCACCTGCGGTGACGGCGCTCGTTAAATATAGAACTGTGAGAGAAAAAAGCGCGGCTCGGTACTCCATTTCGCACAGCGCAGCGTCGATGACACGTCCAAGAGAAATCACGCCAAAAACTAACGAAACTAACGAAACTACTCGGCGCTCTCGTGAGACTCCGTTTTCGGTGTGGCTAGCGAAGTGCGATTCAGAAGATCCGTCACACGGCACGCCACTTTGTCGTACTCGGGCTTGCTTGTGGCGCGACGGTGCTGCCGCCGATTAACCAAGGCTAATGTCGAATTCAATTATTGTCGTCCGCGAAGTGGGCGGGGCGTTATGCCGTCCTTTTTTTTCCTCGGTCACTTTTTCTTCCTTCTTTATTCTCGTTTCGCGTTCCTTTGTTTCGCAACAATAACGCACGGTGCACTGTTCGATTGAACACGCGCACTTGTTAAAAATGTCTGTTACTCGTTACGGTGAGCGACGCGAACGGACAACGAACGTGGCAGTGTCTTCTGCTATGATGCGAACGCGCACGCGTCTCGGCGGATCATATGATCGCTTCTTTTCAGTGCAGAATTTAACGTACCAAAGACAAGGATGGATTTATTGCGATAGATCGAGGTGACTGGACATCCGTCATTGAATAATATAGGCACGTTCCGTCTTGAACAATTTCTTAAATTGAAAAAGGATGCATTTATACGAATGGTTGAATATATGGAGGATGCATTTATAGAATAATTGTCTGTCTTCTTTTAATTTAAGAAATTGTTCCAGCTGGAGCATGCTATATATCTGAAATTTTTTTTAAATATATACAAATGAGTTGCAAACAACCAGGATGAAATAATTTTAAATAAACTGCATATGTTTATGTGTGTGTAAGTTTTGTATAATAATCCGATTATTTTACCAATTTATTGTAACTGACTGCTGTGTTTCATAGTTTTATCGGTTTTATATAATTAATAATTAATTCTCGCATGAATTAGAAACTACTTTTTTCAATAATGAGTTCAAATACGGTAATGACTAATGACGTTATGATTGAATATGAAAGTTTTATATGATTAAGTAGTAGTTATAAAAATTATTAAATATAACTTATATGACAAGAATAATTGTTTTAATATGTAATGAATATTTATAAGCATTTGAAGTTCAAACAAAAATAACATTTATTCAATATTTCTTCAGTATTTATATTATTTAATTGAATCTCCATTGAGAACAAAGATAATATTAAAGAGTATAATAATTTTTGATATAAGAATGTGTATATTATACATGATTAATATTTAATAATGCGTATTTCCTGTATAAATAATGTCATACATATGCATATATAATACTAGTTAATAGTCTTATAAGTATAAATAACATTGAAAATATAGATATATAACATAATTATACCATTGCGTGCAAATGCTGCCTGCTATGAAGGTTAATAATTTATTAATATAACAATTTCATTTCTTGTAATATTTATGAATAAATATTTATTACAATTATGATACATAAATTAAAGTTAAAGACATACTATTGACAATTTCCACATAAATTTTTAATGGTCAAATGATCTTGAAAATGTTACTCAAACTGAAATGTACTTATTCACGTTTAGTTCTTTTGTTTATTAAGTACAAGATATTGGAAGAGTTAAGTTAATTCGAAGTTGAATGTACACTTCTTTTATGAACTTTTTTATTATATTAAAGGAGAATGGATGCTTTGTGAGATTGAGATGTTAAAATCCTTGAATACTAGTGTTAGTATTTAAAGTTGACTTAGGTTGTTTCTTATATTAATTATACAGTTATTATATTAAGGTGATTGTTCTGTGCTGGGAAAAATAAAATCTTTTCTTAGGAAAACAAAATCATAAGATTACCCGCACAAATATAGACGCCAATAGAAACATGCATCAGATACGTAAATAGTTTGCATCAAAAGCTAACTAAAGTAAAATTAGTAAAATGATTAATATAACAATTAAATTAAAATTGCTAAATTTAACACAGATGGAGGATGTATATTGTCATTTAAATGTACACTACTTTTATGTTAAGTAAATAATTTAATGTATATTAAGAATATTACTTTGTTTCTTTCTAATTTATGTTAATAAAATGATTAATATAACAATTAAATTAAAATTACTTAATTTAACACAAATTAAGGATATATGTTGTTATTTTAATAGACGCTACCTTTTTATTAAATAAATAATTTAACTGAATATTAAGGATATAACTTCATTTATTTATCAATTTTATAAATCATGCATTTGTCTCGCTGTCTGCAAGTTTGTTTCATGAAACCATATTGTTTCGTGCAACAAACTTACACGGTGATTATTGAAATTTCGCCTTTGAATGAAGTAAGAGCTTCATCTAATGGAATTTTGTATAAAGCAAAGCGTAAGTGCACGTGGAATTATGTATGTTAATTTTAAAAATAATAATGATCGAAATAACACTTCACGTTACTGCACTTTGCAAATGAATCCATCTCCTTTAAGAGGTCGTAAATTATATGACGATTGCATATAATCTTTTAAGAAGTTTTTTTTTCAAAAATCGATGCAAATAATCATCATGATTACCGGCATTAATATCAAGGCAACTCGCGAAAAAGAATGTTTGTTTTAAAGCAGATTGGCTTTAAAAGTATACAAAAGTCGTTCCAAATACCATCCTTTGCATCGCGTCAAAATGTTTCTTCTGTTTCAAAGTAAATATTTTATTTTGAATCAACTACTTATGTTGTTTACATCGCAGTATTCGCATTTCAATCCGATTTTGTATCATAATAACCCTAGTAAAAATGAAACATATATGATCCATGTATAATTTAACAATTTCATATAAGAACATAAATAAAAATAAAAGAAATGGACATTCATATATGGCAGTATGCAGTCATATATGGTTGATATATGGTAACAATTGATTTCAATGTAAGGAAATTATTTGATACCATATATGAATAGAATATTATATCAATTATTGTCATATATATTCCTTGCATATCTATACGTGGCTATATATGAACAGGAAAAACAAATTAATAATAACATTATTTATCATAGAAAATAAAAGAAAAACTGTTGTCAGTAAATTTTTATTTGAAATATACCTTTTGTTTTTCTAAAGAAGTTATCATAAAATAATTATATTCTTTGCCATCTTACATCAAACATTTATTTTCACTATATTCTATACTCATCTTTCAGATACTTGAAAGTTAAACAAGTTGCTGTTATTCAGGGGCAACTTAAATAGGGGCAAGGATTGTTAAACTATGTACATTGAAAGTTTTGTTCAATATTTAAATGTAATTTTGTACGTACTAGGTTTGTATTGAATTACATTAATTTCATTTTTTTACGTAATACTATACAATCAATTATACATGATATTATTTTATAAATCGTTATATATTAAATAAAATAATAGTTTATTTTTTTACTATCCTTTTTACGCTTTAAATCGTCTGAGTGACTTGCATTTTAAAAAAAAAAAAAACAAAAATATTTTAAATGCATTCGTACTACCAAACGAAACTTTGAAGTTCATAATTGTTAATGAAAATCATAATTTAATACCAAAATTACATTAGGTTTGTGGTATTTTTTCATTGAATAATGAAATTTCGATTACAAAATTATTGATAGCTAATAATAATCTGTAATCAATAAACTACCAAACATAATGAATAAATAAAGCCTTTTCTTATACATTTAGTTTAACAGTTTCAATTATATAATTTCATTGACATTGTCAAAAGTAAATTAATAAATAAATAGTATAATAAAGAACTAAATGATATTAAATTAATAAAGTTTAGTTAATTATTTATTAATAAATGAATGATAATTTACTTTACTAAGTAAAGAATTAATGATAGTATTAATGATTAATTGTGAAACCTTGAAAAGGGCTGAATAATTCAAATTTAGGATGCACGTCACGTCACATGGAAGTCAACGTTCTCCGACTTACTCCCACCATTATAACTTGTAAGAAGAAGAAAGTATACCGTGTTACCTTGTATCTGTGACGAGAGATCCTTAGTTTCCTACGGTATGAATTTCGACGCAGGTTAATCTCGTACAATAATGCGAAGATCCAATATTTATAACTTTATAACTTCCTTAAAAACTTTCGTTTACTAAATTTCCAAAATGTGGTGGTTTTTACTCCTGATTTACGGTAAGAATTAAATAACACTGGAACATTTCAAGTTATTACATATTTAACATTTAAACATCAGTTATTATTTCAATGTAAAAGTGTACCAGTCCCGTAAAGGGATTAATTTTTTTTATCAAAAGCACACGTAGCAAGAAAATATTAATTGGAAAGGAAACGTACAATAATACCTTAAAAACACTGACACCAATTTGCATGTTATTACAATGGGAAATTATGTGATATCGAAAATTATTACTGGAAATTATTATAATCATAAATACAATACCTTATTGTTATCAATTTAATAAATTAATTTCATTTGCATATATATATTTAACGATGTTAAACAGTTCAATCAAAATTTAATTGGTACATTGTGTTCTATAAATTTATTTTATAATACAATATCACGATTTCAAAATTGAATCTAATTAGTCTTTCGTTACGGTTTTCAAAATAACACGGGTAATTGCACAAAGAGAATGATTTGTATGTATTCCTATTTAGCTTCAATAGGGAATGCACTTAGACTGGCCGCGTATATATCCTCCGGTGGTCTTCATGGAGAAATTTGGTTTGAGCCTGGAAATGAAGGAGGTGTACGAATAAGATTTACTTTACACACAACTCTCCAATATCCTGATCAACACTGGTTGTGGTCAATCACGAAATTTCCAGTGGATTATACGCTTACTGATAATCGATGTAATGAACGTTCCCTAGGAGAGGAGTAAGTTCTTCTGTCACAAAATAATTATTCCATTCATAAATAAATTATCGTAGATACACTCAAAAAGTTGTATCATATGTGCCATATGTGCTACACTGTCACATATACTTGAAAAGAATGTGCGTAATATAAAATTTTAACTTTCATTTAACACGACATATATATAGTCTGAATAAAATTTAGACAGAATTGACTGTACCATACTGTTAATCATTTTTTGTATCATTAACACTTGGCAAATGTCACGATATTATTTTTACATTTTACTATTTGACACCTAGAAAAAAACTTAACCATATACATACTCATAATTTTCGTGATAACTATAAAATTTTAGTTTTTTAATTGTTAGTTGTTATAACAAGATTTCTGATTACATAATCTATTTGTCTAAATATTAAAGTGATCAAATGAAATAAAGAGATAAATAACTTTTGAATTAAAAATTCCCATTTTTCGTAATGCATCTTATTTAAGAGTTCAGTAAAGCAATTATATTTAAAGCAAGATAATAAAGTAAATTTCGCCAGAAATATAGTCGGTATGATATTGATTTTTAGAATTCTTCTACTTTTTAATACATTTTCGTCCAAATGATTTTTCGTTCAAAAAAATAAATCAAATAATTTATATTTAATTATAAATTTATTATATTTTGTTAGTTCTTCCTTTGTGTGATGAATTAAGCCACTAGTTTTTTATACTATAATCCCATACCGTGGAAATTATATTGAATTAAAAAGTAACGTAATATCATTATTTGTTTAATTCATTTTATTGTTAAGTAATTAATGAATATGCAGTTTAACATGAAAAGTTTTAAAGGTTTCGTTTGTTTGTTAAATCATTAAAACTTTTAATCATAGTAATTGCAATGTAATGGTTTTGAAGCTTATTAAATTTTTTATTAAATAAGGAATTAATACCTCTTTTAATTCTTCGTCAATTATAATTCATTTATTGTAAAACATAATCTTGTAATTTCTATATATATATAGCATTACTTTATAAAAAAAGTATTTTAATTATTTAATATCTAAACAAATTATATACCTCATGATTATTTTAAAATATTTGAATCTGAGATTAACTGTATTAAAAAAAAAGTTTATCTGCATTTATACTTCATAAATTATTATTGTAAATATCAATAATAATTATTGAAATATTGCACTTTTAATAGAACACATACGATGGAAAATTGTGAAAATTTTTATCATTGCTCTATTAAACTTTGTTTAATGTAACTCTAAAATTATACTTGTAATCTATGTTTAATGTGACTATTTTATACTGATAAGAATGTTAACAGAAAATAAGCCTTGTAAATGGTAAAAATCTTGCAAGTAGAAACTCGTCTCATACAACACAAACAACTACATTTTTGCAAGAAATTGGTGCAAAGTTTACATCTCACGTAACAGTATTATTATATTCTAATAAACCGATTTCAGAACTTTGGTGATTAACATATTAGATAGTATGGTACCAATTTAGTAAACTTTTTATTAAAATTGAGTTTCTTCCACTTAATTTACATCAATTCATGTAAAATTTCATAGAAACACTGCGCTATTATAGTTAATCATTTATAACAGTCAACCATTTCTAACAAAGTTCAATAAATCATAAAATGCATAATTATAAAAGTTGAACAATCAATTAATATAAAACGTAATTAATTTCTCATTTTCAAGAGTCATTGATTTAACTGATCTTGTGGGACCACTGATTATGCCAGGAAATGAGACCGGAGCAATTGAAGTACAAAACTTAAGTATTGCTGGAGAAAAAGGATTATGGGGAAAAGGATTACTTTTAAAAGATGCATATAGTCCCAGAACAATTTGTGCCTCAATTACGGTATTATCATTTTACCAAATCATATTATTTCATGAAAAAGGAATAAGTCTAATTTATTATAAAATTTATTTCAGTTATTCATTATATTAAATAGAATAAATCGTGTTAATGTATTTAATGATTACATTAATTAGATTTATTCATTTCTCATATTAAATATTTGTAAAATAATTTATTGAACCGCTTAAATTAGCATGTAAAATACATCATAATAAATTATCCTAACACATTTGAGTGAGAAAAAGGAACGAAAAGTATCTTATGAAATAAAATTGCGAAATGATTGAAATAAATTTCTTATTTACGTTAAATTCGTGACTTTTCCATAATGTTTCTTCGATTGTTAATTTAGGAAATATACGCTCGGAGTATTTCTTACATTTTTCATAAGTTGATTGACTCAAGGATGCACATTGTTGTAGAAAATAATAATAACAGCTTTTTAATTAAATTTTATTAAATCCTAGTTTATAATACAAAGTTATTAATATGAATGCTTCTTTCATTTAATCTGCTATAAATGTTGAAACTATGAATATTTGAGGATAAAGGCATTTGTGTAAACAACATAAAGCAGAACTAAGATAAGTTTAGGTGTGCCAATATACACTTAACTTTGAAGTCGTAACAAGAACATTGATTATATTACCCCATTCCATATAATTACCCCGCGTATCATAACTATAACATTAAGAAAGTCTACACCAAAAGATAGAACAATAGCATAATAATGTTATATTCGTGTTAAGTATCAAACTTGAATATTTTCCTAATTTATGTTTAGCTAGTGTTTGCAATTATTATTCGTTAAGTGATCTGACAACTCGGTTACTTTGAATACCTATATTTTATATTTAATAAAGTGTAATCAAAATCATCAAATTAATCCAGCATTTAATTTATAATTGCTATCAATCATTGTAAATCTATTAAGATTTGGGATAGTGAAATGATAATATATTTCTATTGGAAGATAACTTTAATCAGAATGTGATCAGAATATTATAATTAGGATACGAAAGTGGGTTCGATTGGGGATTGAGATCAACAGTTTGAGTAGATAAATGGGAAACCCCGTCGAGATAATTTTTTTGCACCTCGTTCAAAATCAAAAGTAATCAGTATTAATTATCTACCATTGAGTACAAAAATCCCTAATATCAACAAATGTCTATAAAATAAACTTTTGTACATTGGTACATAATAAAAAGATACCCTGTAATAATGTAAAATAATTTTTAGGTTGTGGATAAGAATGCGGAAAAACTTGCTGTGGCCCGGTTTCATGGGCCAGTTGCTGGTACCGTGTGGTTTAGATGGTTAGGTGGCCAAGCAGGCGAAGATACCACTGATACTGTAATATATGCCGACTTACAGCACGTGGATCAACACAAGACTCATAATGTTCATTTCACTGAACATCATTGGAAAATATTTGTAACAGATATTTTTGATTCGGGCAAAGGTATATTTTACATTTCATAAAACAAAACATATATTTTCCACACAATAAGAATATACTTATAGTATATTTCTATATTAAAATATATTCCCAATAAAATAATCATACCTCATACTTTAAAATAAATATCATATCTTGACTATGTATTGTCAATATAATTGCAGTGGCCACACTTTGTCCATATATTTACAATGTTTACCATACATTAATCGCATTTTGACAACATATCGCATGTATATATGTTAAATATATCGTAAACATATTTTTGTTGGGTGAAATTTAATGAATTTTTTATCTAAACAAACACGTGGCATTTTCAGATAAAGCGAACTGCAATATTTTACAAACAGTATTTGATCCTGATAACGCCGGATTGGGTAAATCTATTGGCGATATAGACGCCCGTTTAGGCAAGATCAAAGTAGCTCTTCGATCGCAAAAAAAGTACAAAACCATGTACAGGGATCCAGGACTGTCGTTATTACCGGCGGACCTTCTTGGACCGCATCGTCTTTTGTATTTGGTGATCTTTCATCCGAATCATGACGACTCGTTTTTGGCTTGCGCCAAAATCAAACACAAGGAATCGATCAAAGCCAAGTAAGCTCGTAACAATCTATCTAGCTTTCATTTCACCTAACAAAAGATTTCTGGAATTGGGACGCGAGCGAATATAGCATCAGCAATTATTTCTGTGTCCCTTTTTCGATATAAGGCTGCAAAAAATGTTCGATTTAAATCGTAATGAATATGTATGTTTCATCGCATTTTTCAGATCGAATAAATGCAACATGTAGGTCGCGCGGTATAAGAGAATCCAAAAAAATGATAAAAAGAAACAATGTTAAAGCTTATACCGAATAAACTAGTTTAATTTTTGGAAGAAAATACCTTTAATTTGGATATAGAAATAAAACATCAAATGTTCAGTTCTCTTTTCGTTGAAACATCTTTTTTAACAACGAAGTTACTTCAAGCGTCAATTTTTAAAATCTGCATTTTTCAAAATTACATTTATCATCCTTATATCCCGTATTACTACTCGGATTTTGGGATAGTTTTTCATATTTGCATTAGAGTATGAGGCAAATTAATGTGGTATTATATTAATGCATCTTCATAACTTTGTATTGAGAACTGATTTATTGTCAAGTTTCGTGGGGGAAATTTCTTTCCCGGGCGCATAATGGTGCAAATTCTATGCCATATAATATACTGCGTAACAATTATGTCTTTGTTCTCAGAGTGTGGATCAATTCGCGTGGAATCAAAGGAGAAGTGAACTTTTTACAGGAAACTCCTTTCAATCCAACTTGGGTGAATGTATCGTTAAACGCCGTTAACAATCTCGAAACGAGATTGCGATACGCGACTAAGATTGCCGCGTATCAAATTCACGAACTGCCGGAAGAATCGGCTAAAACTTTGCGACCAACTGGTAGCCCATGCGCGACTACGAAGCAAATGTACAATCCTACGAGTATCGACCTCGCAAACGCACCACCAGCAGGTATTTTAATTAATTATTTTTATTGCGCGGGGAATGAAAAGTTCTTTTGGGGCGGCTTTGCGTGGACTGCTGTATTATAATTATTTATAAAAAGATAAATAAGTAAATATTTTTAAATCCACACGCGCTGAAACATTGCATCAAATCAAACGAATCTTTATGGCTACTTTTATTTTGGTTATATCGACAAAATATTTTTTTTACTGAATCAAGAAACTATTTTATTGAATCAACAAAATATTTATTAATTTAACGGAATATTTACTCTGAGAAAAATATGACAGAGAAAAATACTGTTTTTAACAGTGAAATACAATTAAACAATACAATTAAACTACTTAATGCAGAAACAAAATGTTAATGGAGTTTACGCTGTTAATGATCAGTAAACGATGATTTTAGGGTTTGGTACACAGGATCAGTATGCCATCGGCGACTTGTCGGGTAAACTACAAGGTCGGAAGGAAGGTTCTTATCACACAGATATTCTCTCTGGGAGTGCGAAACTCAGCGGAATTTACTGGGATACTTATCTCCCTCTTTCTGGCGCACATAGTATTTCTCATAGATCTCTCGTACTTCATAAGTAAGGATAGCATTAAAGTTGAACCTATTTGTTCAGTTCATCATGTTTTACTTACATGAAACCGGTCATGAATAATAATGTTTCTCAATTAAAAACTCGCATTGTAATTACGTAGAATGAATAGAAATTTGTTCGTAATTTTAATCAGCGCAATTCCTCGGGGTTAATTATATAATTATTAGATTATTCGCGGCTCTTATAAATACTTGAAAATTTAATTAATGCTCAGTTCAGCTACTTGCAAAAGTTTGCCGCAATTATTGCCAGAACAAAACTTTTTCTTTTTTTCAATTAGATACAACGAGACAGATAACAAAAGCGTTATTCCTTGGATTTGTGGAAATGTGTTACTTCAACTTCCTCAAAGTGCTGGTCAAATGCCTATGTTTACTGCGCAAGTTACCTTTCGGTATCCTATTGTTGGTCAAATTATCTTCCGGCAGCCAAGAAACGAGCCTGAAATGGATACTACAATTATAGTCGAGAATTTGGTTCACGCTGATGGGAGTGCATTAAACAATTCAGCTGACCACAGGTAAAATATAATTAAATTGTCTTGTAACAATTTAGATGAATTTCAATAACACGCTGTTTGGACAGTCTAATTAAATATTTGTGAAACATTTCGGTTTGTTTCGTCTAACTGTCAGCATTTTCAGTAAATAATACGAATTTTTTTATGAAATTAAGAATGATAAGGATATCAATTTTAAGTGATAACTTGGCATTTTACCGTGGTGTCATTAATATCCTATTCTTTCTACGCTACTATATTTTACGCTGGGAAAAAAGTAATAATAGCGTTTAAAACTTTTTATGTTCATTTATGGATATCTTTTAAAAGTGAAAAATTTTTATACAGTCAAACCTGTGAGGAGTCGCCCTGTCAAGAGTCGCGATGAGTATGTTTGAGTAAATACATACATAAAAACAAATACAACCATCTGTCCCCACCACAGCTCGTTTCCCCTTATTTTGTTTAA
>JABFPN010004085.1:0-16063 GCA_022817305.1 Leptoteleia sp. ZL-2020
AAAAATATTACTTTCAATAGCGAAATTAGAAATAAATCCTTGCTGGACCAAGAAAGATCCTATCGCGAAAACAAATTTGCATATCCAGGGCATACCCGGATTCAACCCGGATTCAACCCGGATTCAACCCGGATTCAACCCGGATTCAACCCGGATTCAATTTGTAGCACTTTCGTTAAAAAATAATTTTTCCAGAAAAACCAACCTTGGCAATGGCTAGGCCCTATGCGGTTTTGCCCATCTGGGCATTGACTGGGCGAGGCGTTACATACCTAGCAAAGGCCCAGGTTAAACCCATCTTAGGCCAGTAAAGGCCATAACTCTAAAACGAATTTACCTACTTAGGACCCGGATTTTACCCGGATTCAATTCTTACTAGGGCATATACATATACCAAAACAAACTGTACAAATGATTTCTTTAATTAATTTAACGAGCATTTTCGTTCTCATTCCTCTAGTTTAGGAAATCTGCAAGGACACGTGAAAGGTAGCGTATCTTCAAGTGGGTATCGCTTGCCGGCCGTTCGTCAAAACAAAAACGTTATTGCTTTCGTACGCTCGGAGAAATATGCGCGGACATGTGTTTGAAGGGGTGGTTGGTCGGTGCGCATTCATACTATCGCGCGCGCACGTACACGCACAATGCGCCAGGCTCTCCGAGTACAGATTGGCAAGCGAGGGTGAAGCTGACAGGCCAAATTCATCGCACAATGTCTGCACGTTAGTTTAGTAAAGCCCGAAAATTCTGGCAAATATTTATCTTGCCACGTTGTTGTTGCAATTAGCCAGGGGTATCGATCCCCTTCAATCATTCAAACCCAGCCAGTACAGTCTGCCTTCGTGTGCACTCAGAATAAACTTACATGGTTAATTTTCGTGATAACTGCGAGTCTGGTTGAATTAACCCTATTATGGTTATTTTCAATAAAAATTAGGTAGCTGAAGTTAAAGTATTATAGTATCACGAAAATGTTATATAGGCCAAATATATGTCTTATATATGTCCCATATATTTGTAACATATATGAGACATATAAGTTGATTTTTACACGGGTTAATCTTTCCATTCCTTTTTCTCAGTGTGACAAAAAGATACTCCATTTTTTCAAATATTGGAGCATTATATGACTGTGTAGAGCCTAGCTAGGTTCTTACCAGTTAAATTCGGATAGTTTGTACAGTCAAAAAACTATTCCACATTTTTCCATGGAAAAACTATCTAAAACTTAACTAGATTTTTAAGCTGGTTCCTATCCAGAATCTAGTGTGTTTTTGAAAAATTATTATTATAATTTTTTTTTTTCATTGGAATGAAAATTATTTGTTAAAAATTTCATATTTTATTTAAAAATTAAAAAAGTAACGAATAAAAATTAGATAATAATTTTAGACTGATTATAGACCAAAATGGTCCAACGAGAAAAAATTTTGGAACGGCTCGTACCATACAAAAAATCGCATTTCAAAAGTGGGGGTGCTGGCTTGAGCTCAAGCTAGCACCCCTCCCACCCATTTAACATAACTCAAAACGAATAAAAAGTAGATAATAATTTTAGACTAATTATAGACCAAAATGGTCCAACGAGAAAAAATTTTGGAACGGCTCGTACCATATAAAAAATCGCATTTCAAAAGTGGGGGTGCTGTACCAAACATATCCTCCCAGCTCTCAGTAACGAGGACGCGGACAGAGAGAGAGAGAGAGAGAGAGAGAGAGAGAGAGAGAGAAGCAAAAAGGGAATAATTCGTGTTTGCAAATAACTCTGCTATTAGTGGGAAAAACATGCGAGTCTGAATGGCCCGTTTGGTGTGAAAGCCCCGCGCGATTACTCGTAGGAAGAGCCGCGTCGTATCGACAAAGCCAGTCAATAAGGGAACACTTAAAGTGCTCCCCGTGGCCTAACTCGTCGAATTCGGCACGGTTGAACGGCCCCCGGGGTGTCGCCCCAAAGTCTAAACGTCGACTGAAGAAAAATAAAAAAAAAATAACAACAGCAAACCCCGGCGCAAAGTTAGTTACGCACTTATGATTTTCTGTCATATTAGCGGCGAGACGGTCGTTAGCGGTTGGTTCGACACCCTCGATATATTTTCACGGTTCGATTGAGCCGCCAACCCGCGGGGGCAACTTGGCTTCTGCATTTGCGCCAGTTATCGGGATAAAGGCCCTCGCTAATTATAGTCCGCGGCCATTAAAATTAGCACAAAGCTTGGGATTAATTAGACGAAAAGTAAATGTCTCTGTTTGAATGTGCAAAAGTGAGAGAGGAGAGGTTGATAAAAAGCGATGAAAGATAAATGGGAAAAAAAGGAAAAAGAAAAAGAAAAGAAAACATCACGTACTCTTAATAATGCACTGAAAATCATTCAAATTTTTAATTGCATTCATAATGAAATAATAGTAATAGTCGTGAACTTTTTAATTGCTTTTCAATAATTTCTAATCAATTGTTTTTTTCAGAATAAATTTCTAGTTCATCTATTGAAAAGTTGCCATTTAATTGCGGAACTGAAGAATGAAACGCTTTTTAAATTGATCAAATAAAAAAAACAATTTTTTTTTTTTTTTTTAGTATGTCAAATTATTTAGATTGACGATACAGAAATTAAATGAAAATAAAATATTTGTCGCATAAATCATAATTTATTTAACAAATCTGTTTTAAACACGTCACGGTTATAAATTGCCATTATTATCAAAGATGTTTTATCCGTTATCGCGAAATTCTCGTAATGCAATTTCGAGGAAAAAATAACAAGACAGCAATCGGGGATTAAGATAAAAATAATCTCATCTCTTAATTAAAATTCAAACTCTTCGGCGTAAATGGTTTTGTCGGTGAAAAAGAAAAAAGGAGGAAAAGAGAAGAAGAGGGGGGGGGGGGCAAAAATGATATATGACAATGTTTGATATAATATTCTAGCTGTATATGCTTTAAATAATTTGTTTATATTGACGTCAATTATTGTCATATATAAACCATATATGGCCATATATGAATTAAAAAAAAACGTTCATAAATTGTCCTTTGGGGTTCGAATCCAATTTTTTATAGGAATATTAACTGTTTTGTTTTTCTGCGTGTAGTAGTATATTACTCAACTCGGGGGAAAAAAGTGGTTTTAAATATTGGTTAGCCAAGCCAAAGGCGAAGGGTTGCCAACCTGAAACCACTTTTTTTCCTCGTTGAGTACGATATTTTACCCACAGTGGAAGTAAAATATATTGGTAGAAAAAAAAATGAAGTGCACTACTAAATTTCTATGTAAGTTAGATATATTGTTTGGCCATTATTAAGATAATTAGAAATGATAATTATCGTAGCCAAAGAAATTGATGTGAGTCGAATTTATGAAAACTAACCTAGCGAGTTTCTTGAATTACATACACTGTATGGCTGAATCAGCCATACAAATTTATCTAATCCAAAACAGTGCAATCCAAGTATTTTCGTTGACATATTGAGGTTATGTTCAGTTCCTCTTAGATCATTGTATGGTTGAATCAGCCATACAGTTTATGTAACTTTTAAATATTCATTTTAGTCCATTTAATATCCGGGTCCTTCTACGAATATAATAAATTCTTACTAAATTCTTTAAAAATGGCTAGATAAACTCATTTATCTATCAAAGGGAATATTTTTTTTTTCCGAGTATTATTTTTAAGGAGAGTAAAACTAGTATCTAAACATTATTAGCGAAAAACTAATAAAATGTCTACCTAGGATATTTACGTTAGTCCTCGATTAAAAAAGGAAGTTGGGCGAATCTATTGATTTTTTTTGATGGGAAATGATGAACATTGAAAAGGTGTTGGCACGGCGAATATAAAAAGATTTTTCGGCGACGGAAAAAAGGCGAGCAAAGGCGTAGGTGAGCGGAAAGTTGGAAGCGGGGTGGAAAAAGGTCGTGCCGCTTTTAGCGGCCCTCGCTTTTCCGTGCCGTCACTCCGCGCGCTTCGCGGGATCATTTGCATACAAAGATCGAGGCGTGTCCCAATAATCGATTCTTTATTGCGTCCCGTGGCGATGCGGCACGCAAAGGCAGCGACCTCTGGCGGGTCGCGCGCGCCCAAGCCTGCCAATGGAAATCGGGCCGTAATTCATTCGTCATTTATTAAAAGCGGCCGTTTGTATATATTATATTAATATAAAACTCCGTTGGCCGGGCACGGCGAGCGCCGATGAATAATCGATTAACGTGCGCGCGCGATTGATTTTTACGGCAGTTTTATGCCACTTTTATGGTTGTTTATGCTAACGCGTACCGAGGAGCGTCGCTACCCGCGCAACAGCGAGACGAGAGCTTTCACGTTTTCGGGGATTGCGCGCTCCCTCGCACGCCTCTCGACCGCCGCGCTCTCGCGCACTTTTCAACGTCTATTAGCCCCGCTTCTTCCGGCGCGCAACTTTAACAGCCTTAATTTTCTTTTATTTTTAGCTCGCTTTATTTAGCTGAATGGGGTGATCAGTTCTTTTTTTCTTTTTCTTTTTTTTTGTATTTTTTTGTTTCAAGAGTATTTCTTTAGGTATTATGTTCCGCCATAAATTACGCGTAAATATACGTATTTTGAAATATGATTTGACGTCTGAAATCAATGAACCGCGAAATCAATTTCCTTGTAAAGTTAAGTCTTGTTTGAATAGTAAAATTCATGTAAGAAATTAACTCTCGTGATAATCACAAAATTTTACGAAGCTTTTTAAATCTAAATCTAAACCTTTTTTTTTTCTAAAGTATAAATTTGAATTCGAAGCGCATATATAAAAATTCATATAAACACAAAACAAAGACAAAGTTGTTTACATTTTGTATTTTAAAAACGTTTCATCTTTTAGTACCGTTAAAATTTCGAATTGTTCATGGTTGCACCTTTTCTTATCGATTGATCATACTAGTAAAAATCAGACGTATATGGACATACATGTTTTTTCATAATACACACTTAGAGAAATTTTCGGTTATCCGAACTATAAAAATAAAGTTGGTTTTAGAGTCAACTAAGTGCAGTTCACTTCGTGCAATAAATATGTAAAGTTGAGTCAACTATGAAGCAGACTTGAGAAAATCAATTAATAATAAAAATTAAATAATAAGGCTATAAAACATAACTAAAATTAAAATTTTTTTAACGCAAAACTTTTAAGATATAATTTTAGTAATGTGTACTGTTTTTTGATGCCAATTTTAGTGAAATTTTTATTATATCAAGTTTATTTTATTGTTTTCGAAGTTGTTTTAGAGGAGCAATCAAATATGCCGCTGTATTTAGCGCAACTGCATTTTTATAGTTGACGCCAAAACCGACTATAATATAGAGTTGCGGTGGAAATAGTTCTGATTGCAATTATATTTGTTACAACTGTATTTACAGTTATTACAACTAAATATTTCACAACTCTACAAATTTAGTTCTGATAACTTTGTATATTTCTCTCAGTGCATATATGGCCATATATGTTTCATTTTTACCAAGGTATAATAACTAAATGTTTACAAAAATGTCGCAAATTACCAAAATTTCCTCGAATTGAATTGCAATTTTTCTCTAAATTTTATTTGCAATTATGAAATCATTTTATTATTAAGATATGATTGGATATTGAATATAATTATACCTTGAATATCGCACAAATCAATTTCCATTTAATAAAAAGAGACGCGTTAGAAAAATATTTCACCTAAAAATGTGGCAACAAGTAAAAGTGCTTACCGTATATTTAGATGTTTTCAGAAGGTACTCATTAATTTTTCACTCAAACGGAACGTGCTGAAAATACATCTTCAAGTGCTTTTAATCTATAGATTAGAAAGAGGAAAGGAAATATTCGTTGGACGTTTAGTGGAAAGCCACGATGAAATTTAGTTTTCACAATAATTATAGTAATTGCTGGCGATAATTCATGTGTTTCATTGGCTTTTTTCTTAATGATACACTGATGATCTGATGTGATATGTAACGACGTCCAGGCGAATCATAGAGAATCGAGTATTCGCGTTGTACTTTCAAATACTTGGAGCAAAAACCTTTATAAATCTTTTGTTTCTATCGAGAGTCGTGCCAGCGACTTGACTACTCAAATTATACGACCATGTGGTATGTAATGATATATAACAACAAACTGTATTAATTTAAAGATTCCAAAAAAATGTGACAAAAAAATTCCCTGAAAAAAAGAAAGCAAAAGAAATGAAATATAAATAATAATATTGATACTTGTTGAAATAAGCATATAACTTTTGATTCAATGTGTATTGATTTTTTTTTTTTTTTTTGTTACAAATTTATGAATTTTACAATTTATTTTTAAATTTTATCAGCCTTTGGAATATTTAACTGGATTCTTTAGCGAAAGGGACAGAGAAACCTCCTGACACGTGCCAATCATACTAATTGATTCATTCACACGCTATTATATATATAATATATATTATATACATAAGTAATGCTAAATATTCTAATGCAATTAGAATTTGGAAAAATCTATTTTCAATGATATACCGAATTTTTCAATTGTTTCAAGTTTACAATTAATAAATGTCGAATAAATTATTTGTAAATTGACAAGAGAATTATAAATTACAATTAAATTATTGTGGTTTAGATAAAAAATTGCTGAATTAGATGAGTCGTATACATTTAAAATTGTTAATTCAGGTTGTAACATAAAAGATCCTTTAAATTTATTTTAATTTTAATGCTCGTGTTTATACCTCGAACGTCTAATGTTCTACTTTGTGTAATTTCATACCTAATTGTGGTTATTATAAAATGAAATATGGATAAAGCAATTTGTTTATTAAATTTCAATATAATAAACTCCTTAATCATTGCCAGGTCGTTTTAAATGCCATTTATATTCAGTTACAAAAAGATATATAATTGAAATATAAATGAAATTGAAAATGATCCGCATGTGAAGCATCGAAGGTTCGTAGAAAACACTTAGATTAGCTAACGATTATATCAGCAGTAACTAGAAACTTCTTCACCTTTATCCGTCGAAAATATAAAAGTGAGGTTCGAACAGGAAGAAGGGTTTCAGCAAATTAGATTAATGAGCAGAGCAAAACAAGTATAAATCCGAAAGAAAAATATACACTGAGAAAAAGTTCAGATAGATATTACCATACACTGAGAAAAAAGTAATAGTAAAATTGAAAACAATTTATATCCATTTGAGGATATCTCTGGAGAGTGAAAAATTGTACTATTAAAAATATTAAATATATGGAAACGGGACAAATCCAGACGTTTTTTTCCGCTCGGGATTTAATCCAGAAATAATCCAGACAGAAAAATTTTCTGGAAACGCTGCAAATCCAGATAAAATCCAGACAATATCCAGTCAATATCCAGTCAATATCCAGTCAAAATCCAGTCAATATATACCGATCAGGGCCTCATCAGATATTCCAAATTTAGCCATAATGGAATAAATGTGGACACCATTTCAGGACCAAATCAGGATAACAGAGTTAAAGCCATTTATGATGGAAATGGGCTCGGATTAGTTCGATCTTACGAGCGTCGCAATAGCCTAATGGTCAAGGTGTTAGGACACTTCAATAGGTGCGGTGTTCGATTCTCAATGACGGCGAATTTTTCTAAGCAAAATTTATTAGGCGAATAAAAATAGACACGTTCTGTGAATGCCAATTATTAAAATATAAAGAAAATTCTCAGTTTACCAACAATGTCAGTAATTTTTATTAATCTTTCCTCTCTGTCTGGATAACAAATAAGATCCCTCGTGGGCCCCGATTTGGTTCCAATTTGGATCCTCATTGGGCCCTTATACATACCAAGCGTTACGAACTGATACGACGCCCTATTTGGAAACCAAATCAGTGCCTAATTTGGAAACGTGGAAAACGAATCAGGGCCACATCTAATTCCATGCTGAATTTCTACTTGGGTATTTATAAACTGCTGGATGAAATTTAAATGATATTCACACCGGTGCAATTGTTTAAAATTTACACATAAATAAAAGGAGAAATAATTAAAGAAGGAGGAGAGGGAGGCGCGCCCGCTGGCGAGCGCACGATGGCCCGTAGCCAAAAGTGGCGGGCACGTGCGCGCCACTAGCGGCTCCGCGGCTTTCTGTGCCGACGGTAAAATCCGTGCGAAAACTCTCGCCCCGATCCCTCAATCCATGGCCGTGAACTTAGACAATTGGAAGCGCCGTTATTGAGCATGCGCTGCGCGGTTGGATTCCTGCATAATGCATCAACCTAGAGCACGATTCGCGTCTTCAAAACACCCGCTTTACATTACAGACGCACGTGTTCCTCCTCCCCTCCCCGCCCCTCCCCTCCACCCCTGCCGTCTTATGCATATGTATGTCTGCCACGTTGCCGTCGCGGACTCGGCGGCGCGCGAAAACGCCTGATTGCTTGTAAAACGTGGCCCGGCAACTTTCGGTCACCGTTTCGACCGACGACGCGCCGTCATCCTTTACGCCCCGTCCCGGGCCACTCTTTCCCTCTCTATCTTTATCTTGAAAACGTGATTACGCTGTCAATCTACGATTTAAGGAATTAGAATCATCATAGAACATACTTCTATGGTACATTCTAGTGTATAACGAGGGAAATTTATTAGTAGTATTCCTTATAATATGATGTAGTAATTTTAAAAAATGCAATTATCGAGGAATAGAACCCGTCACCTCAGACCGTTAGTCGAGTCATTTACCACAACTCTACGTCGTCGCTTATAAATATACACGGAAAAAAGTATTCATTTAGTAGATAAACTCATTTTATCTAGCAATTATTATTAATTTTCCATGAAAAAATGAATATATAAACGTTACATGAATATATGGCTGATTCAACCATACACTTATCTTATAGGGACTGAACATAACCTCATTATTTTCAGCCAAAAATTGGCACACAAATTTATTTGGCTACAATAATTATAATTTCTACTTGTGTCAACAATAGCCAAACAATATGTCTAATTTATATGGAAATTAAGTAGTCCACTTGATATTTTTTTTTATAAGACAAAGATATTACTCGACAACTGTGCGTGACTGGAAACATTTATGCCACACCCTTTCCCGTTTATACTAGTGTTTGACAAAGACCAATTTGGATGTGACATGGAGGGTGTGTCATCACGTGACTTGTTAAATATGGCGTCACGTAGGGTGGAGATTGATTTCGGAACCACAAATTATAAAAGATGTTACACTAAGAAAAGTGTATTAGTAAAGTATATTCAATAACAACTCAGAAATAAGTGTACTTTTATACTATTTTTTATCATGTGAAATAGTAGTTTACAAAACATTAAAAAAAAATATGATTATCGAGGAATTGAACGCGTTTCTTCAAAGTCACTAGTCACGTGTCTTACCACCACTCTAAGCTACCGCTCAGAACAACACTTATCTTTGTCAAACTCTAATGTCAAAGCGAGAGGGATGATGTCCAAGAAGTGGCGCAGAGCTGTGGTAGGGGGCGCCACTAGTGACTACAAGGGAACGACATCTATTGGGATTTGACATAGAGGCGTGTTTTCACATGACTTATTAAATACGACGTCACTTAAGGTGATTTAAACTTAATAATAAAATTGAATGTGAAAAGGCGAAATTTACTTTTAAATATTATTATCATACGTAGTAATAATTTATATATTTTAATTTAATAAACAGTATAGTTTTCACGCAAAACTTTTTTCTCAGCGCACAATTTCATAATAAGATTAATAGCCTGACGTAATCCGCACCTTTATGTTATGTTTTTAAAGACTTGTTTTTATAAGAAACTTATAAATAAAACTAGTCTTTTAGTCATTCAATCGACTAATTTAATCTCAGCGAAGCGACATTAATATTACATTAAGAAATGAAGAATTAATGAGAAACAAAACGGCTTTTTAAAGTCCAGATTTCATTTATCGGCCACGATTTTTGCAATTTTTCTATATCGCAGCGCGAGTATCAGTAAATTTTAGCATTTATTTCTTAAGCAAGATTTATGTCGCATTTTCGATCGTAAATCCTTTCTAATTATGGATCTTATTTTCAGTTCCATAAGATTTCGATTCCAATATATTTAAGAACGTCGAGTTAGGCGAATTGAAGTTATATTTGAAATCAAATATAAAACCTATCACTGTCACCGGTATAAATAATATCTCTCCGTATCGGTGAAGTTCAACACACTTTTCCGCGCGTTTATTTCAAGTTAACAAGAATATCTCTCTTCAGCATATTTTTACCTCGTATGTTTTTTAAAGCTTTGAAAGAAGTGCATTTTTATTCTAAAATTAATATCATATAATATTATTATTTATCTTTTCAATTCATTTATTATCAAAGAAAAATGTTCATTTTTACATTAGCACCTTTAATTGTAAACTTGTCGAATATTTTTTGACGTTTGATTTACCGCGATGCATTTGAATAAATAATTGATTCACTTTCGAAAATGTTAACTTGTTGTAAAATTACCAAATGACATAAAATGACGATACTTTTTATGTAAAAAAAAGAGCATGATCAAACTGTTTATCTACCTCAGAACAGTTTCTATACGAAAAGAAAAGATTATTAAAAATCACTGATATTATTAGTAAACTGGTCGTATACTTGCACACATTAAAAAACTACTATACCAAGTTGGCAAAAAGTGTCAGCAATTTGACATATATTGACAACTTCCCAAGAATAATTGTCTACAAATTGATACGATTTACCAACTTAAGATAGTAATTTCTCCAATTTTGCAAATATACGACCAATTTAGAGTAACTCTTAATGTTTTTTTTTTTTTTTAGTGTAAATTAATAATACGCATTATGTATCTGGTTCGTCAAAAATGACCAGACCTAATTGAGCAGCGGAATACGATTTTAATGAAAACCGTCGACGACTGCCTTTTTGCGGCACTTTGCGACAATTGCTGATAAAAAAAAGCGTAGCGCAATAAAAGCAGAGAAAGGAACGAGGGGGGGGAGGCAAATTGGTATTGAAAAAGCGGAAATGGCATAATCGAGCGGCGTATCGATCGGTTGGCTGGGCCGTTTATCAGGGGAAATGGCCGAGTGAATAGCGAGACGCGATTACTCGGAGCCAACGTCCGGTGGACGCCCAAGTAGAAATTCAGCATGGAACTAGATGTGGCCCTGATTCGTTTTCCACGTTTCCAAATCAGGCACCGATTTGGTCTCCAAATAGGGCGTCGTATCAGATCGTAATGCTTGGTATGTATAAGGGCCTAATGAGGATCCAAATTGGAACCAAATCGAGGCCCAAGAGGGACCTTATTTGTTATCCAGACAAAGAGGAAAGATTAATAAAAATTACTGACATTGTTGGTAAACTGAGAATTTTCTTTATATTTTAATAATTGGCATTCACAGAACGTGTCTATTTTTATTCGCCTAATAAATTTTGCTTAGAAAAAATTGCCGTCATTGAGAATCGAACATCGCACCTATTGAAGTGTCCTAACACCTTGACCATTAGGCTATTGCGACGCTCGTAAGATCGAACTAATCCGAGCCCATTTCCATCATAAATGGCTTTAACTCTGTTATCCTGATTTGGTCCTGAAATGGTGTCCACAATGATTGGACAATATGGTTAATTTTGGAATATCTGATAAGACCCTGATCGGTAACCCTTTTTTGTACTAATCAAAAATGAAAACCTGATGGGTGCCTGACCGATGCCGAGCGTTACGTTCTGTACCGGTGCCCGATTAGTTAATTGTCCTTGTTTGGGCCAGCTTTGGACGCCATATTACGTGTTCAAATACAGTGTGTACCTGGTTAGTCCCTTATAGGGCTCAAATCAGGAAACCGTTGTTCAGGTATCCCACGTTTCAGCCCCATTGGGGTCCTATATGTGATAGGGCATGCCCGATTTAATTTCTACCTCGACGTCCTTCCGGGCACGTTCGCATGCCACAGTCCACCACCTTATTTTTTGTTGCCCCGCCGCCGTTCTTTCTTTTTTGCCGCTCGAGTTTCCTCGTGAGATAGCGAGTGAGAGAGACGGCGGTGATATCCGCGGCGCGTCGTCACGGCAGGGTCGAAGCACTTGCGGATGAATCGAAGCGCGACAACGCCCACTCGCGGCATCGCAACCGCTACGCCCAACGCATCCATGCCGTCTCCATACAGCCGTGGCTACAGCCGCGCCGAGCCGCTTCGCCTCCTCCGCTGCGCGCTTTTCCATTATTTACGCGCGCGTTAGCACACCTCGCTTACTCCGTTGCTCTCAATTAACAGTACATTACTTAACGAAGGGGGGGGGGGAAAGACAGAAACTCGGATAGCTAAAATTTATATATTGTTGTTGGTAAGCTGTAATGGTATATTATGCACCGAGATGAGTGTGAAGTTGGCGCGAGACATAGGCGGCGAAGGGGAGAGCCCGGTTTCCGTTCTGTTTAGGGAAAGGAGATCATCCGATTTTAGACGCGGGCGGAAAGTGGCCGTTTCCCGCCCTCTTTTCCTTCCACTTGGAAAAAGGAAATCGACTGTTTTTAGGCGCGGGCGGAAATTAGTCGTTTTCCATCCTGGGATGGCACAAACTTTCAATACCAGTTTCCGCCCTGTTTCGAAACTGGTCGTTTCTCGCCCGAGGGTGGACACAAGAAGCTCGCCCCGTTTCCTAGTAGAAACAAAAAGAAATCATCTCTGTTACACATCCATATTGTGAACAAATTGTATTAATGTAGGCGGTAAGTTGGGCGCGCAAGTTTTTCCCCGGTGCCATTGTCCACGTAACGGACAGAAAGCCGTAAGTTTCCCAACAATTGCGATTGTTATATCCGGGCCGTTTGAATTTGATTATTTTCAATTGGCGGCCTCCATCTAATCCATAATTAAAAGTATTTTCCGGCCGGGCTCGTCGAGTCGTTTTATTGCCCGTAGGAGACAAACGATTGATAAATCAACGGTGAATAGCGAAGAGAGCGACGACATAGCGTACGAGAAAATCTGCCACATTTTCACGTGGGATTAGTGAGTGCAAAAAAAACAAAAAAAAAGAGAAAAAAACAACTTTGCCCGATGAGTCAGAGCGTCGCCTTCGCGTGGCGGATGGCAGGCGCGCGAGGCTTTGACTCACGACTTCCGGAACATGGAAGGTCTTCCGATTGCGCAACACGCATTCATTAGAGTTATGAATATCGCAAAGTTAATTGCATTACTGTCAATCATGAAACCAAATGCGCGCTTTAATCGATTAAACGGAGCTTAATAACGTGGAGCATCCACGCACAATTTCGTCCTTTGAACAACAAATTAACAAAGAAATATATTCTTCGATTATTAAACGGTTTATCTAAATTGATTTCTTGTTGTGCTTCCTTTTTTTAACGAATTAATAAGTGAACGCGAGAGATGTAGAAATAAAGCGGTAATTTGTTTGCCGAATGAGGTTGATAAAAAGTTTATCTGAGGGAAGAAAAAATGATCTCCAACGAATTGCTATTTATATCACGGAATGTGGCTTGCTTCTGAAAAGTCGTAACAATTTGTAGATATTATTATTTCTTACATGTTTCACATAAATAAAGATAATATTAATGTATAAGTAATCTAACATTATTCTAGATAGAAAGTTGAAACGTAACATCATTTTATTATATTTTCTTTATCTTAATGTTTATTAGTTTGGCATTAAACTTGCAGCATCCAATGTAAAAAATTCATCAGAAATTTGCTCTCATTGAAAGTGATTCTATTCAGACGATTATTTTCAATTTCATATAATACAACTCTTTTGTTTTCAAAGTAGACTAAATTATTGGAATTTATTTAAGGTGATATTTTGTTTCTGAAATTTTAATAAGCTGTTATGTCTTATCTCATAAGTCAAGGTCTATAAGACTGGAATACAACAATAGCGTACTGAAAAAAAAATTATACAGTTTTTTAAAGCTCTTTTGTTGCTAATTTATTGCGCCATAAAAAAATTTCTTTCTCCAGCCGTTTTTGAAAGAAATATATTCCAGCTTAAATGTCAAGCTAAAATCAAATAAAAACAATATCCAGGGCATGCAGTATAAGTACAGTGAAAAAAATAAAATAATAAGAGTTACTATACTTTCTGACATTCTGAGACTCTATGCTCCAATGCTAAGAACATTACCAGACAGTCTGGTAAACGGTGTCACTTTTTCAAGTGCTAATTATCAGAACTGCGGTACCACTTGTCACATTGTTGAGATTTATTTTATACAGGTACACATAGAGTCCAGGACTACTATACTATTTTTCTTCGTGTAATATGTAGAATTTTACTGCTGGAAGAAAAAATTTGTTGCTCTGCAAGTTTTTCAAAAAAAAAAAAAAATAAATAAAAAAAAGAATACAGTAATGACGTCTATTGAACGAAATATACTCTGAGAGAAATATACTCAGAATATATACGAGTATTGTAACGTATTTTTCTTATCAGATGTTTGTAATCTGAATGCATAAGGAAGTGATTCTAAAAAGTACTATCACCGATAGGACAACTAAAATGAAATTTAAAAATTATATCCGTATTATTTATACATACAAAATTTTTTTTCCAACGGCGAGAAAGGAACTCAAATTGCAATCGTTCTAATGTGTTGATGGTTGACAACTTAACCATGACGGCACGAGTCATTTTTATTTACCTACACTGAGAGAAATTTTCGGTTATCCTAACTATAAAAATAAAGTTGCTTTTCATATGCATTTAATAATTTCTTTATATGGAAACTACCATATATTGTGGCTAGCACTGTGGCACGGGAAACATTTTGAAATACAAAAAGAGCTAAATAAACTTCTCTCGGTGTAATGTCGGTCTGATTTTCGAGTCAATATAATTCTTTGAACCTTTTCATCGGTGTAAGTCTGTAAAAAGGGGATAAAATTGTGTTGGAAGGAACCAAGTTTTAAGAGGCTGTAAAATGACAGTAAACAGGTTACATAATTAAGTTGCTCGGACGATTTGACGACCATTTTATTTCGTTCACTTTTTTCCCTCGTGGCAACCTTAGGAAGTGGCATTAATCGACGATAAAGGTTTGGACAATAATCCACTATAAAAACACGAGGCTGGCAACGTAAACGCTAAAAATACTGCGCCGAGTCAGAGAAGCGAGAAAAAGATGAATAGCTTCCTTCAAAGTGCTCCAAGTTGACTTCAACTTTTCTACGTGACTTCTTCGAACGCTTTCGACTGTTTACCCCCCCCCCATCCTCCCACCCCTACTTTTTGTGTACGTTAAAAAGTACAAGAGAATTAAATCTAGCCCCATTTTGAATATTAATTTACTGAAATGCCACATAAACATGGTACTGAAAAACGAAGCATTTAAAAAAAAAGCAAAATATAAACAAACCTTGTTGTTTTCTATTTACATCCATCCTCACGTCCTTTGGACGTAAACAAACAATATTATTGTTTTTGTTTCATTAATTCGACCTTCCAAATATTTACAAACATCGTCTTTCTCATGTGTTCGATATCAAAAACGTTTCGTTCTTCGGTTCCACCGGTTCCATAAACACGTTTACGCAAGTCACAAAAAAGTATAGTGATTTTTGTTGAAACTTTTCTCGAATTTGAGACCATTGAAACTATTAATAAGTTTGATGCTGCCACAATGACGAATGAGTAATCATTCTCGAGGAAAGGATCATTTAAAATGGTTATGTCACCGGAATGACGGCGGTGTTACAGCGCCACAACTGAGCGCGCTCCGTCGGGCACGCTTCTCTTCTTATCTTAAACGGTCCTTCGGTCGTCTCGTCCCGCTTCTTTTCCCCCTTTCTCGCGCCCTTTTCGGTCGTTTCAATTCGTCCCTTTCTCCGAATTCACGTCCTATGTAGAAAAGTCGGTAATATGCCAGTGGTGACAATCGGCTAAGATCTGGCACAGTACTGGCGAATAACCGTTGGTATAATGTACTCTGACAGTACATATTAACGAACAAAACTGTACTTGGCCATTATTACATATGACGGCTGGTTATAATTAGACCGACGACCGTTGGCACAGTACTGGAATCATGTATAAGGAGATTTTTTCTTTTTTAAC